>JAQGAW010000063.1:0-48813 GCA_034698025.1 Phthiracarus crinitus
CTCTCAACTTTTTTATGTTTAAATGCATTGCTAACGCTATCTTAATGTTGCATGATTTTTCATCTTTACTGTATATGAGTTTTAGTTTAACTGAAGTTATCCGAATTTATTTCTAATAAAAATGAGTGTAGAACTTAATGAACAAGATATTGAAAATATTGGTGAGAGTGATAGTGCGAGTGTTAGTGCGACTGTTATTGCGAGCGGCAATGTTCAAAACAGACCAAAAACTAATCAAAAAATTTCAAATGATATTAGAAAAATCATTATTGACAATGTAGTGAATAAAAAACTTTCTCAAACTGAAGTGTCAAAATTACTAAATGTAAAAAGGAATACCATATCAAAAATAGTGAACACTTATAAAAATAAAGGACGCGTTTTAAAAATCAAACCTACAGGTAGGAAATCAATATTTACAAATGATCAGAAAGAAATGATATGTAATTGGGTTGACGAGGATTGTACCCTATCAGTAAAATTATAAAAAAATAAAGTGCTTGACTCTTTTAATTTGAAGTTTTCAAGAACTCCGATTGAACAAACTTTAAAATCATTTCATTATACAATAAAAAGAGTTTCTTTAATACCTGATCGCCGAAATGATACTGACGTTATAAATAATCGATACGACTATGCAATTAAATTTATTGAAGAATTACCGAATAGAGAAAATACTTTTTTTCTGGATGAAACAGGTATCAAAGTTTTTTCTAGAACTAACTACGGTAGGGCTCCAGAAGGAATTAGGGCTAATTTGCGAGTTAAGCAAATTAATAGTAAAAATTATTCAATGTGTGCAGCGATATGTTGTAAATCTTTATTTTTTTATGAAATTCAAGACAAACCATATAACACTGAACATTTTGAAGAATTTATTGTTAAATTTTTGCAACATTTAAATATTCAAAAAATTAATAATGCTGTGCTTATAATGGATAATGTTCCGTTTCATCGTGCATTAATTATTCAAAATTTAATTTCAAGTCATAATCATAAATTATTATATCTACCCCCATATTCACCGTTTTTGAATCCGATTGAAAATATGTTCAATCAATGGAAAAAAATTATTAAAGAATCTCAATCACAAAATGAAGACGAACTTTATAATAATGTTGAAACCGCATCCCAAAGAATTACACAAGAAAATTGTGCAAACTATTTCAATCACATGGAAAAGTATATCTCAATGTGCCTCCGAAAAGAAGTAATTGAAAATTAACTGTAAAAAACTTATATTGTCATCGTTTTTATGTGTTATTTTAACATTATGTGAAAGTTTTAAATGCATTTGGGAAAGATTTTTATGCATAGCACTAATAAGCCACTCCTATGTGAAAGTATTTTATGCAATTGGGAAAACATTTAATACATAGCTGTAACAACACTTATGATTTTTGCGGAAATACAAACATAAAAGTTAAAACAAGAGGCAACGAAAAACTTCGATTTAATTTAATGTTATGTTGTGATATAGAAGGAAGAAATTGCTTTAAAGCAATGATATTTAAAGGTAACTGTTTAAAGGTATGACTTCAATAAGTTCAGTGTCCTTATTGGTTGCTTCGAACGAGTTTATAAGTAATAGAACACGAGTCAATTTCTTCGATGAAAGCAATAGTCGTTTTGCACGGCTGTTAGATCTTTATGTAGACATTGATCGTTGATAAACGGTAGTGGATATCCTGAATGGTAATCGCAGTTTTAATGTTTCGTTGGACGAAAAGTAATTGCAAAAATGTATGATTGAAGTAATGTCGCCCAACGATGTAGACTTGAAGTTGAAACTGACATAATATGAGCTTTCGGTCCCAGTGATCAGTGACCGTTCGAAATGTCGACAGAATAGATACTTATGGAATTTTTTGATTCCAAAGATGGTAGCGAGCGCTTGCCTCCCAATTTGAGTGTAGTTGCGATTTTCTATTGATATTGTTTTCGAAGCGAAAGCAATAGGCTTGACATCGAAGTTTGTAAAAAGATGACTCAGAACAGCACTGAACTCAAAACAGGAAGCGTAACATTCGATGATCAACGGAAGACTTGAGTCGTAATGAACAAGCAGTGAGTTTGATGTAATTAAGACATGTATGTAATTAATCAAAAGCTTTATCGTGTTTTGGGGTCCATTGCCATTTCAGTTTCTCTTTGAATAAATCGAAAAGAGGACAAGCGATTATAGACATATCATGAATGAATTTCCCGTAGTAGTTGATGAGTCCTAAAAAATCCGCCCACAATTGACATCCTTCGGTTTTGGAACTTTCAGGATTGCTTCGATTTTTGTAGTCAACTGTCGGATTTCATTCGCGTCGATAACATATTCCAGGTATTCCACTGAAAACTTAAATATAATGCACCTTTCCTTCTTAAGTTACATGCCTCAATCTTGGTGTCTTTTGAACAATGCATGTAGATTGAGATCGTGCTCAGTTTGTTTTCTGCCTCCGATAAAATTATCATCAAGGAAGACGGATACTCCCTTTAGACATTTTGTGGTATATTCCATTACGATTTGGAATAGACACGGTCCAAAACTTTCTCCGAATGGAATATGATTGTAACAGTATAAGCCTTTATGTGTATTGATAACAACAAGCTCTTTAGCTTTGTCGTCTAACTCGACTTGAAGATATGCGTCATTGAGATCGCGTTTCGAAAAGACTTTGAAATTTGCAAGTTTAGAGAATAGATTTTCATTGGATGGCAATGGATACCAATCCGTTTGAATCGATAGATTGAGCGTAACACTGAAGTTTTGGCATATACGAAAAGAAACATCAGGTTTAAGAAAAGGGACAATAGGAGCTGCCCAATCATGTTTTAGAAATTTTTGAACTACCCCAAGTTTCTCCAAGCGCTCAAGTTCTGCTTCGATCCTTGAATTAAGCGCACAAGGAACTTGACGAAGTTTGCAAAACTTAGGAATAGCATTTTCACGAAGTTTAATAGTAGCTTTGACACCCGAAACGCAACCAAACTCATTTGAGTATAAAGCTGGTTATTGCGCGCTAATGTCTTTAATCGAATTTGAATTAATATAATTCAAACCTTTGTTCATTTACTTCGAAATGATAGACATGTTGAGTCGGAACAATCAAAACAGATTACGTCCAAGAGCAGGTATGGACTTCAACTTTTCGACGACAATCGATGCTTTAGCAGTTGTATTGTTGATTGTGATCGTTGAATCAATTGTCCCAATAACTACTAGCACATGTTGGATATAAGTCCGCAGAATAATAGACGACTTTGTAACTTCAGGTTTACCAATTCTTGTTTCATGATCGATGCCAATGTGTGAGTGAGAGGCACCAGTGTCTAACACCATTTTTATTACGTGAGAGATGATCGATACTGGTATGATGATAGCATCAGTTGACGATTCTTTAGTAGTTTGTAGAATAATCCCGACTAAGCCTTTACTATACGCTTTGGAATCTTTGCCACTTCAGTATACTTTATCCAAATGACCAGGTTTGCCACAATTGTTGCACTTAGTGGTAACGTGTTTGCACTTAGGAGCCCAATGGTCTATTAAACCACATCGATGGCAGTGATTCTTTTGATAATTAGATAAGTTGGCATCCTTTGTTGACAATGGCTTCCCGAAAAGCTTGCGTTGCTTTTAATTGCTTAGTGCTATGTCCACCATTCTGTATAACAGCGAAAAACAAAGGACTTTGTAAATGAACCAATTCTTTGTAGGTTACTTCGAATTGAGTTGCCAATTGCGCAGAATTGTCCATAAGTGAAATCGTTTTTGGTTAGTAATCGTCTCTTCGTTAAATCGATTCGGATAACAGTAACGAATTGGTCCCGAAGTTCTTGAGGTTGAAATGTCCTGTAATTGCAATGAATCGATAATCGCTTCAAGTTAGCCACGAATTCCGATAACGTCTCTCCATCTTTCTGTCTTCGAAGGAAATATGTACGAACAAGAGACGGCGGTTCGTAATGATTACGAAGCATTAGAACTAATTCCGCAAATGTCTTCGTCATCGGGTGATCAGGTGTTGAAACGTTGCCTACGAGTTCAAAGATCGCTTCACCCATCATTGAAGCGAATACGTGTTGATCCTCTTTGATGCCATTTGCAGCGAAAAAGGCCTGAAGACGTGTGATGTAATTCGAGAACTACGACTTTGGACCGAAAGCCGAAATCACTCCAAGGAATGTAGACATCGCTGTAGACGAGTGTTGTTGAAAACGCCGATCAAAACCCTACGACTGCGCCAAATATGTAATGTATGCGATAGTAGTTGTCAGAACTGTAGTTTAGTGACGACGTTTACAGCTAAGGAAGAATGCCTGAAGAACCACGTGATACCACAGAAGACTAGACTATAATGTTCACGAGAGTGAACACTGCTAAACATAGGCTATTAAGCAGTTAAGAAAAACGATAGCATTAAAGCATTGAAACGCTTTATTGAAAGAATGCGTTAGTTATACAAACGTGTCTATAAGCAAATGTGTAATACAATAGTGAACGTAACTTACTGTAATGATTAAAGTTATACAATTTGTTTACGTAAAGCAATGAGTAATTAACGTTCTAGAAACTTCTAGAACAGTACAATAGTGTAGTGACTTAGGGTCACATACACTACAGTTTGTTTGTGCAAACACGAGTGATGTGAGTTGTGTGCATTGATATGCATACAACGCGTTCCCGTCATTTCCGTGTGTTATCGATTGACTACAACATTATTCCAAAAACATTGAATTATAAAACATACCCGATATTTAATATTTAAAACAATTTTCGCCAAAGAGTGTAAGAAAATTTTAAGGTTAATCTTAATATATAAGTCTCAATGTTTGTTTGTGATTCCCTTTATAAATTCCCTTAGTGGGAGGTTGAGGTGCAAAATGTAAAATTGGGTCGGTATGGGTTTCGAGTTGGTCAGGGTGGGTTCAGGGTGACTCGAGATGGGTTTAGGTTGGCCTAGATGATCGGGGTTGGATTTGTGAGGGTCGGGTGTCGTTCGGCAGGGTTGGGGAGGGATCTGGGTGGGCTTCGGCTGGATAGGTGTTGTTTTCGGGTTGGCATAGTTGGTCTTGGTGGGGTCTGTGAGGGTCAGGGAGGATTGGAGTGGAGAACGGGAGGGTCGGATGGGGTTCTGGTTATTGTAATAGCGTTTGTATTGTTTGTGTTAGTTATCATAGATACCCAAGGAGAGGGTTTGGACCCCCTTCCTATCCAAAGTTTTGGAAAAGTTCACCACCCCACCCAAAATTTGGAAAAATTCATGGCTGAAAAAAATTTAAAATTTAGACAAATTTTTGGTCAAATGTTAAAAACATTGTGCTTCAATACGGGTGAGTTTTTGTGACCCCAATAAATTTTGGTCAAAATTTTTAAAAATTATCGTTTAAATTAGTTGAGTTTAAATTATGAAAAAAACTTTGGTCTGAAGGCCAAAAAAAATTGTCATTTAAATCCGATGAGTTTTGCACCCCCCTTTATAATTGAGATCTTCTTGATCTGGACCCCCCTAGAGGTTCAGACCTTGGGTAACTATGGTTAGTTATTGATATGGTCAGGATGGGGAATGTCTATATCATGATGTGGTACGGTTGTGTCAGGAAGTATTTATAAATGTTAAGGTTTGGTTCAGACAATGAAGGTTGGGTTTGAGTTGGAAAATCTTTGTTCATGTCGGGAATGTTCGGGTTGGAATAGGAAATGTTAGAATTTAAAATATACATTATTTTAAAATAAGAATTTTACATTATTTCCCGCCGAAGGCGGGCTTTATTGCTAGTAATTTAATAATCAGGATCAGGATAAATGCATAAAAATGCATGAAAGTTGAGTTTTTCTGTTTGCATCCATATATTGAAAAGTTCGAATATAAATGCATATTTTCACAATATTTGAGAAAAATCAGAATATATGTCTCAAAGTTTGTTTGTCTGTGGTTCCCTTTATAGGCTCCTCCCCTGGAGCCTCAGGTGTGGGGTCAGGTAGGGTCGATGTGGGGCCCGGGTGGGTCGGCGGGCTTTATTGCTAGTGTTGAAATAATTGGCACTATTTATTGTTCAGCTAATTTTAAAATAGAGCAATAAAATATAAACAAACAAACGATCAAAAAATTGTGTATAAGAAATAAAATTTGTTAGTTTTGTTGGGTTTTATTAGTGTTAAAGCGAAGCGTTAAAACTAAAGAAATAGTCTTATTTATACAAATAACTTGAGGAAATGAAAATCTTTTTATTTTGAATATATAATTGTGTAAAAAAGAGTACTGAAACGAAAGAAATTTCAAAATAACTAAATTATAATTAAAACGTTTATAATCTTTTCCCATTGTTTTCGATGCATATAATCGTGCATATAATAGTTTTTAAGTGCATAAATGTATGCATATTTCTTCGGTTTTTTCGTGCACATAATCCGAATTCTGTTTATAACTTACCGCGAGTACAGTATAACGAAATTTTTTAAATCGGCTTACTCTCACACTTAACTCGAATGCCGTCAACTGAAGCGCACATGTAATCTCGAATAACAAGTTATTTTTGTATACTCGTGAATACCTTTCAAATTTACTATATATAAGACTTATAATATAACCAGAGTCTAGACTTTTTCGGAACTAAAACATCAAAATTTCGGCCGCAGATTCGGAGAAAAAAACCACTTTTTCGGACAACAATACTCTCTTTTTCAGACAAATTTTCGCAAGATTTCGGAAAATTTTTTATTAATATAAGTTATTAAAATAACTTTTGACTCGAAGACTCTCTTGACTTTGGGCTTAATTTCTGAAATTCCAAAAAATTAAATGGGAATAACTTTTTTTTCGATTCATTTGGTCTTTGAGCCAAATTCTTCACCAAAAAATTATAATTTTTGTTCAACTTTAGAAGCCATTAATACGCCCCCAATTAAAACTCATCAAATTTAAACGACAATTTTCAACTTAAGGCAGTTTTTCGGAAAAAATTCGGAACATTTTAAATTTTCTAATATTTCTGAGTTTTAAATTAGTTTAATTTTATTTGAAATATGCTTTATAACTCATATAATTTAAACTCCGAAAGTTTTATTCAAGCATAAAAGTCGGATTTCCGAAAAAGTCTAGACTTTGAATATAACTTTTATCATTAATAGTTCCAACTGTTCTTACTATGTTATATATAAGCTTATCAATTGAAAGATTTAGAAAAGCATTACAAAAATCAAACTCTTAAGTAAATCGTTTGAGCGTTTCCTCGGTTACATGTTTTCAATTTTGTTAAAACTTAATAAATTAGTTGTTAATTAACTTTATAAACTTGAAAATCTAAAAATAGTTTTGGTCGGTATGCCGAGTATTGTCGAGTTTGGGGCAAAAATTGGTCCCGTTTTCAACATACTCGATACAGTGAGTAATACGAGGTAATACGTTAGATATAAATTATTTTTAAATTTACAAAGCAGTTCGGTTGTAAAGTTCGTCTATGATTTAGTTGTACTGTTATAACACTGGTTTATGTGATTGCTTTAAGAATCGTTTTAATAAGATATTTAGTCAACAAATAATTAAATTAATTTAAATTTATTTCTACAATTCAGGAAAATATCCCACATTTAGCTTTAAAATAAAGCATCTATTGGTGCGGTTTAACCGTAGCTTTTAGTACTAATTTGGTGCTTCGACATCGCTTCACACCATACTATGGCCGTACGCTTATGTGCGCTCCACACACACACATCGTTAGTGAATTATCCTTATTTGACGGTAAACCGCACCTCACATAGAGCTGGCATATATTTTAAGGAAAACTCTACGCTAATTGCATGTACTTATCGTGTTATGTTATATCTATTTAATATATTAAAATATTGTTAGCAATATTTTGTTGTAGTGTTAATGATTTTCACATATTAGCGAATTATGATCATAAATATAAAAAATTTTCATGTAGTGTATAACACGTACTGTATTCTTAGTATTGTACACATCTTTAACTTAATGAATGCACAGTTTTCTTAGTTAGTCAACGGGCTATTGTCGCCAAATGATACCATTGTTAATCAATTTACATCTCAATCAGAAAAGTGATTCTGCGGAACGTAAAAGATGTATGGGATGTGATGGACTTCTTTGTAGTCTCTTCTTTGGCAATCGAGTCAGCACTTCGTATAATTTACTAAATTCTGGCCTATCATTCGATTTAAAAGACCAACAGATCAATAATAAGTCCTGTTTTAATTAAAATTAAACATTAAAAATCTTGTAAATAAATATATAATTCGATTTACTTTAATTTCTTTGGATGATTGAAGGTTAATGAGCGACTGTTTCATTCCCTTTCCCACCTGCCATATAATCACTTCTGATGGCTGTCCTTTAAAAGGCCACTCACCCATCAATAATTCATACCACACAGTGCTTTAAATAAGATAAATTTAAATAAATCTTAATAAATCATAAATATGATACCGTTTAAATTACTTATTAAATTAATACATTTTTCAATTTATTTAAATAGAACGTTAGAATGCGTGTTATATCTATACAAAACACTCATAGAAATGTTTATGTAATTAATTAATCTATTGAACAGTAAAGCGAAAAGTAATAAATAAGAAAAAACGAACCCAAATGCGTAAACATCGGATGACGTAGAAAAAGGTAAATCATCGCTTTCGTGACTATGTATTCTCAGATTTCTAATCATTTCAGGAGATAAATAGCACAGCCAACCCTTTGGAATTGTTAACCAATTTCCCCGTCTATAATGTTTACATCGTTAATATAATTATTGATTAAATAATGAAAATAAGTACCGAATTCCAACGCAAAGTTTGGTAACAGAAAACAGACCAAAGTCTGTTATCACAACTTTTCCATTTTCGTAAAAAATATTCTTTGACTTAAGATCTTTATGCACAATTCCTCGTGCGTGCAAATATCCCATTCCCTGACAAATTTGCTGAGCAATTATGATTGTCCGGTTAAGATTGAATTTGTCTCGCCTTAAATGGATGTGTGTGTAGAGTGTCATGCCTTTGCAAAGACTGGTAACAATAGCTAAGTGAGGAGGTTTCATACATGCGCCCATAAAAAGAACTAAGTTGTCATGTCTGGTCTTTCTAAAAGTAGCCACTTCTTGCTTAAATGCCTCAATAGTTCGTTTGTCGTCCAACACATTATTCATATTTAACCTCTTAATGGCAACACTTCCGTGCCAATTGCCCTTAAATACGGTACCAAACCTTCCGGTTCCAATTTTATCTTCTATTTTCAGTTCATCGTAAGGTATATCCCATTCTCTTAAGGTAAGGCTGTTCTGTCGCGGCCACGAACGCTCATTAGGGTCTAAATCAGATGCTTGACTGTCCTGAGAATCTACACGACCCGCTAATGTTTTTTCGGAGTCAGTACTACCAGAACCCGATGTTCCAGAAACTGTTTTATCACTATCAGTAGATTTTTGTGTTTCAATCATTTCACTTTCTATAAACGGTTTTGTCTCTAGTTTAACGCCATCATTACAATTGTCATTTTGAGAAGTTATAATTGAATTATTATTATAGGATAACACATTAATATCGGGAAATTGAAATTGTTGTAATCTAGAAGCGGATTGAGGAGGAGTTTGCTGTGATGTCATATTTGAATAAATTAATGCGGGAGACGATGGAGTGGACGAATTGCATGATGAGGTATTTGATGACGAGTCATGACCAGCAAACGATGGCAAATTAATCAAAGGCTGATTATAGAATCGCCTTTTTTGTGATTTATCACTCTTCACAGAACTCGGAGAAGTAATGTTTGAAACATGAGTTGTCGTAACTATTGGTGAACGACGTTCTTCGTTATTAATAGTTTGTTTAAATACATCAACCAATTCATTTGGCAAACCACAACTTGGAGGCACTTTATCCACACAATCACGATGACAACGATATTTGCATTCTTTACATTTATAACCAATAAACATCGGTTTTTCACATAAATTACAAGTACTATTAAATTTCATATTTTTATTAAATCGATGATGAATAGAATGAGCCATTCCATGAGAACGAGGAGAACGCGGAGCAACGGGTATATCTACAAAACAATTGTCCTGTTGTTGATCAGGACTGACTACTGGAGGCGAACGACTCGGAGACGTCATTATAGGTGATGTGTGTCCTAATCCCGGCTCTGTCGCTAACCTTCTTCGTTGATGCGGTAAATTGTCTAAACTATTGTGATGATTATGATTGTTCGTTATATACTTCAGTAGTAATTGACTACAAGTGCAAAATTAAATTCGACGATTGGTGCGAAACACATTTTCATGCAAAAGAAAAAATACATGCGCTTAATCAAAACAGCTCTATAATCTAATTTAACTTTAATAATCATTAATCACTAATTACTAAGCTTTAAATAAATAGCATAATAAGCGAAATCACTAAACCTAGTAAAATACACACACACTCACACACAAACGCAGTCATACTTAGCAATTGCAGGATCGATGCGATGCGCCAAATGTTCTTCGTGTGACTTGCTTTTAGTCAACGGAAACGGATCCGCCAATAGGTTTGTTTGATGCCTTTTCATTGGTGGCGGTGTTGTTGGAAATTTGCGATCAGAGTTGCCGTTCTTCTTGTTTGTTACGGGAGGTGTCGGCGGAGGCGTTGGTCTCCTTTCAGCGAAATTCGTGTTTGGATACAAGTTATAAGTGCACGCATTTGTAGACCAGGGACCAGCAGATTGTGGCGGCGATAATGGACTAATATTCTTGAGTATTTCCTCAGACGGAACAGAAGTACGCATCGCTCTGTTTCGAGTGATTCGCGGAGAATTTATTGTATTAGCATTAGAACTGTTTCTGTCCCATGAATCCCAATGCAAATCTAATTCGAGAGGAAGTTCGCCAACCATTAAACGTTCCGTTGATATTTTAAGATTTCGAAGAGCAGTAAGTAAGCGTCTAATCTCTTCCTCTCGCGATGAATGTTCGTTTAAAATATCTTTCATTTGCTGTTCCGATGATTTAAGTAATGCGTCAAAACTGTTAATGCTTTCGCAAATTGCCTTTCGGTGTAGAAATAAAAATATGAATAGAAATACAAATGCAATCAATTATTTTGATAATGAAATAATGATTACCGAAATAGACTTCTCTCCGAGTCCTACAACTCTGAGCCATTGTCGTAGTTGTGGGTAAGGTTTTAATTCCGTTATATTATTGAATTCGCAACATTTCTTCTTTGCAACTAATTGTCGACTGAATAACTTGACGAGTTTGCTCTGAAGTGAAATAAATGCAAATTTGATTAGACTTGAAATGTATGCAAATCACGCAATGCTTACCTCAAGAGTTCTGATTTCGTTTTGCGTTAATTCTGCAGTTATGGCACATTCGGTTCGCAATCCTTCCAAGTGTTTAGCGTTGATATCGATCATAGCCTGAGCTGTGAGACAGCTCTCAATCGCTTTCTTAATGCCCTCATCGTATATGTGAATGAAAGCCATATCATTGGTTTGAGACATTTGAAGGCAATTCAATTCAATTCCAGTTATGACCAGTGATCGCACCAATTGTTTGACCAAACATATTCTAATATTGCAATTGTTTAATGTTTAATGTTATGCACGATCGGAACATCACATCACATCACATCAAACCATACTCCATATATCATATCAATAAACTTATGCCCTTTTCATGTATTGAGTGAGTTCGTGAACTGTCGACAGTCACACACACATCACAACTGCGCCATTCAGTGACGCAAATCGCATTGCAACCAATTCTATCTATAATATACGTACAGTTATCGTATAAATAGTATAAACACATGCGATCAATAAAACTGATCGATGCAACTGTTACTCTAACTCTAACACTCTAACTGTAACAGTACAACAAATGTAGCTATTATTATAAATATAGAGTTAAATCGATTGATGATATCGCACATCTCAAACATATTTGCATATAATATGCATCACATTATTAGTCCATTTTAACCGATTTTCAAAGTTCTTTCACTATAAACGTATATGCATTTATACTTTATAATAGACTATTAAAACACAATTATAATCTTACGAAATATGCAAACGAATCCAAATCAATAACGAATTTTGTAGCTTTAATGAACTTTACCTGGATTTATCATTTATTAGTGAAATGACCATTGCATTGCATTATTCACATGATTCTTTAAAAGTATCACTACTTATAATAATTGCAATAAAACTGCAATTATTATTCTTAAATGAATTAAAAGTAGACTTTCTAATCATAAAGCCTGACGCGTTCAAACCCGTGCCGATAAAAAGCAGACAATTTTAAATTTCAAAGCCGATCAAATCTGGTTTCCTTAATATATAGATTTAATTAAAGAATATTTATCAATTAAATTACAATTCATTTATGACTATATATTGGTAAACCTTGTTATATTAAAAAGAATTCTTCCATATTTATAGATTTAAATTTTCAAATGTTGTTTATTTTAATCTTTTTTTCCAAAACAAAAACTATGGGCCTTTGATATTTTCAATCGAAAAGCCCGACCCGACAATGTTTTATTTACTTAAAGCCCGAGCAAGACAAAACCCGACGAGGCCCGAAAAATAAGGGGTCCGATAGAAACTCTATTATTAAGTACAATACTGCAGTAATTTTATCCTTAGGGTTTAAATAAATTCCAGTGTTTAGACTTAATATCATAATAACACAGATATCGTATGTTATTTTAACCAAATATGAATTTACTGAAATCGTAAATTAATTATAGCTGCTTTAGCACTTATGATAGGGTAAAATTAAACAATAGCTAATCTTTTTCAATGCTTAAAGAGATTGACCATATTTACTGACCTATTTATTTTTAAGTAGCTTATTGAAAATACGATTTCTTATGATAACTCTTTATCTACAATTGCTGAACACCATTAACTTGCAAAAAGTTGATCTACAACTTATTTCAATATATTTAAACCCAAAGCATAAAATTTCTGTAGAATATTATTGTCTCGTAATTTTTAGCTGACTTTTTCAGTCTCTGTCTGTCTCTCCTGTTGTCCGTCCATCTGTCTGTCTTTGTCTTTATATTATGAGAATACCTGTTCTTTATATTAATAAAAGGATTCAATATCTTGCACTTCATAGACTTTAAAACTTCTGAATTTATTCCATTTATATGCAATAGCCAAATATGCTATAAAGACAACTCTCTGTACATTTGACTTTTTAAAAGCAGATTACAGATTTGGAATTTCCGTCATTTTGCCGGTAGAAACTTATCATATTAAAGGAATTTCACATAGAAAAACACGATATTTGGCTTTGTCATAATAAGCATTTGTATATTGTTTTAATAATGTAAATGTTTCATTAGGGGGTTTCAAATAGTGATGCACAAAAGTTAAAAGTTAAAGAAATATCTTAACTCTTAACCTTAACTCGTGTCAATATTTTAACTTTAACCTTAACCGGTTAATAACATTATTAACTTTAACTTTGATCGGTTAAACAAATTTTAACTCGAGTTAACTCCACTTTTTAACCCCATATTTGAAAATCAAATAATACATCAAATATTAGTAAAATAACACAAATTAAAAAATTAAATTTTACTTAAATTTTTAAAATAAAAATTGATAGCATGAAAAAAATTGTTTATTAACTTTAAAATTAAAATTATTTTTCTAATTGTCCGATTTGTTTAAAAAAATCATGAAAAATTATATTAAAAAAATAAATTGAGTTAACCTGTTAACTCAGTTATACTTAAAAATTAACCTGGTTAAGAATCTACAGTACTTAACTCTTAATTTTGACTCGTCCCTTATTTCTTAACTTTAACCGGTTAACCTGTCAAGTCAAAAGTTAACCGGTTAAAATGTGCATCACTAGTTTCAAAGTATTATATTGATTCAAACTAGTATTCGGTCGATACTACATTTATAATTCCGATTCTATTCTAACAATTTTTTAATAAATAAATTCTATTCAAATACTATTCTCAAAAATACTTTTTAATTCGATTCCATTCCTATTCCGATTCCAAGTATCTAATTATCAATAGTAAAAAGTAATATGTGTATTAAACAGTAAATTCTATTCCGATTCTATTCTCTAATTAAATTATTATTTCGATTCTATTCTATTCCAATACTTTTTAGTGAATTTTCGTCTTTTCGATTTTATTCCGATTCCGATTCCAAGTATAGAAATATCACTAATTCAAACCATGTAATAGACAGACTATTTTATATAGCGTTTCAATATGTAGTTTTATTTATTAATATATCATATTAAGTAATACATTCAAAATAATTTTTTGATCCATTTCCCATTCCTTTTTTGAACCAAATTTTTCTTAATATTATTATCTAAATTTAAATGCTAAAATACTGAGCCCGGTATATACAGTACGCCTTTTTAAATATTTTTAAAATGATTTTGAAAATTTTAGATTTAATAAATTTTCAAATAATAATTTTCTAAAAAATTTTTAAATTATTTTTGATATCTACTGTAGATATCAAAAATAATTTTAAAATGTTTATTTTAAAAAAATAATCGGTTGCAAAATCAATAAGGTTTTCATGATAAAACGTATTTTGTTTCCTATAGCATCCTCTATAGAACTTTTTGAATTTTTGAAAAATTCTTTATTGTCAAAAATGTGCTCATTCTTAAAAATATCATTCAATTCGAAGATGTTTACAAAAGACCAATTTATTAGTGACTGGCGGTATCTCTTATAAAGTTAACACAGTATATCGTAGATTGCAGTATAAGCCGAACCGGTATTAGACGAATCACGAGCACTTAAAAATTAAATTATTATTATAGAAAATGTAATATTGTCACTTTAGGTTTTACTTTATATGTTAGAATCGAATTACATTGAATTATTGCATTGCGTTTAATTATTAGCAAAAAAGTTCGTTTCAATATATAATTCTATTAGAATTCACGTTAAAGTTAATTGTATTGTTGTTCGGCTAATACTGAATCGTCTTATACTGCAATCTACGATAATTGGAAACAAAAATCGAATCAAATGAGTGGTCAAAATACAAATGTTCGCATAGTATTGAATAGTCGAAGCTATTATGTGCCAAATGTGGGTAACGTTCGAGAGTCATATTCGGGAATCGAAACGTCAGAAAACAATCAAACGCCAGCGAAAGCTCATTTTTTCGACGTTTATGTGAACAACCAATTGGCAAAGCGGATCAATCTCGTCACTAATGCCGTCGAATATCAAGACGAGAGATACGCCGAGTTTCTTCGACGCTGTCAACCATCGAGAAATGCTATCGAATATCAACCAAATAATCAAAATTAATGTCAAAATAAAATATTTATTATTCTAATTTAATTTGTGTGAATAATTTATTCATTTATTCAAATCATTATTCGATGATTACATTACAAACATATAAAAACTTGTATAATAAGCTTATATTATTATGATTTAGAGATGCTGTTGATGTTAACGAACTAATTCTGTCCAACTAATCATTTTGGAACCGTTTATAACGCATTTTAAAATTCATATGTATTTACAAATTGAAATGCTATAATAAATGAAAAACCTTTAATTAATTTTTCAATAAATCATATCATTGTTAATCAATTAACGTTACTTCACAAGCATTATGAACATTGAAAAGTTGTGATTTATAACCAAAATTTCGCACAACAGTCTCCGCAAATATCCAATCAAATTCGTTATCGATTTCAACGCACATATGATAAGGTATTTCAATTACACCACACTTTCCTCCTTGTATTAAACCTTCATTTTCGAGTAATTCTTTAGTGAACCAATAAAAATGACCCGATTCTAAATATTCCCCTAAAAACTAGTAAATTAGTAATTTCTTATAAAGAAAACTCAAAATAAGAATTACCAGTCCAGTCCTGTCGGCGTAATCGCTGATAAGGATCTAAATTTAATGGTTTTAAGTCTAAAGACCAGCGAAACTTATGACTGCGAGTAACCGAAAATACCGAATCATAAGAATTTTGATCGATTAATTTATATGCGTCTAATAAATAACACGGATGTAAACACGGAGACGTACATTGAACTAAACAGATTGAATCCACATCTTTCGTAAGAACAAACTAATATTAATAAATTATATATACTATACAACTAATTTGTTGATATGAGAAACTTTCGCGCTATTAATTAATAGCAGAAAGTAATAGATAAAAAGTAAATAAAATGATTTCTCTCTAAATTCGTGAAAACATTCAAATTCAATGGATTTTTTAATAAAATTAATATTTATCTTAAAAATATCTAAATTATTATAATTTTTAATACCTTTGTTTGAATTTAAAAACTCTTTAACCGCGAATGCAGAACTGGCTGAATCAGAAGCACTCTCTTTACTCCTCCAATGAATATTAACATTATATTTCCTCACTATATTCGCTATTTTTTCATCATCGGTTGACACCCAAATTTCATCGAAAACTACAAGAAAAACATTAATTATTTAAATATATTAATTACATTAAATGAACTAAAATCATTATTAAAATCTCATTCATACGCACAATACAGCATTTAATGCATTAATATTGTGAATGATTGGGAATTAAATTTTTGAAAACATGCAAAATTCCGTCGAAAAAATCTTAAGTTGTAAATTGAATCTATAAATATAAGAAATATCACAACTAATTTATCAATTAAATGGTCTAAATAATAGTAATCATCAAATAAAAACGTTAATTTAATTTAGAGTCATTGGATAATATTCTTTGTTATTTTTATTTGAAAAAATATTCTTATTCTTATAATTTTCAAATTCTAGAATATAATGAATTAGGATTCCTCATAATTCTAATGATCATTCAAATTACTATTAACAAGGAGTTAAATCATAATTAAATAGAAAATTATTATACGATTGTTAACTATTATCTTAACGACACAAAGTTTATATTCAGTTACATATAAGCAAAGCATTAAATAATATATCAACGGTCTTAAACATAATTAATTAAAAACGTTATAACATGCCAAACATGCCAAAAATATAACGTTACGTACTTCCAGTTTCTATCATTGGTTCTAAAGTCCAACAAATTAACGGCTTATCATTTAAAACTCGAATATTTTTATTAGGTATTGATTTATTGCTACCTCTAGCTAAAATTAATCCCCAGATTTTCATGTTTTTTATGCTTAACGAGTAAGATCTATAGATTCTATTATACTGTAGACATTCATTACATTATATCGATTAAACTTAAACGAAAGTTTTGCGCAAACGATGGCGCCATATGTATCGCTTTATAGACACGTTTTCTGCTGCAATGTTTTAAATACATTTGTAAATATAAAGAGTTCATTGAATTTAAATGCTTATCACTTATTATATAATAGTTTGATTGCTGTTCGCCAAACAATTATTGTTTACTTTCATTTCGTAATTACTTAATAAGTTAAACGTTATTTAACGATGCGTTTGACTCGATTTGTTGAATTTGGGCGAAAAATTGTTTGCGTTGGAAAGAACTATGGATTGCACGCCAAAGAAATGGGTTCTGCTGTTCCAACGAAACCCATTATCTTTTTAAAACCAGGTATTCATCCATTCGTAGACTCATTCATTGATTGTATTCTTCGAATATATTTGATTATTTTTATGCATTACATTATAGCCACGTCTTACGTAACCGAAGGAAATCCAATCATGTATGTTATCAGTTGTGTATTATTAATGTTGTGTTTCTGTTTAGTAATTTTAATAATCATGTATTATTGTTTATTAAAACTTTCATCAATATGTTTATAGTGTGGTTTGCTATCATTTTCCTTACAAATCACACGATTTATATCTCATACTGTTTTTTTATTTCCACAATCTTATTAATAAATTTTAAAAATTAAAGGTAACTTAACTTAATGTTATCAAAATAGTCTGTTTTGAGGAGATATATATATATATAGATGGTATCAAATTATGAAATATAATTGAGTTTTCAATTTATTACTTATTTATTAATTCGTTATTTCTATACTATTCTCTCTGTCATGTCTCGAAATAGTTGAGAAATTGCTGATCATAACAATTATTTTATATAAATAATTTAGAAAATACTGGATTGTATTTAAATGATAATTTTAAATTACCGGTATATCAAAATCAATACTTGTGTGTATAGATTGAAGTATCGATAACTTTACAAAAATTTTTGAGAAATGTTGAATGAACTGGGAATTGTTTTCATCACACGGAAGTCACTTTTTGTAAGGGCATTGCTATCGTTGAAAACAATGCGACAATGCGTATCAAATTCGTTCACTTCGTCTGAGATTCTAAATGCCAATAACTTATTAAATGAAGCGCTTATACAAGAGTTTAAAACTAATTTTACTCTTAGATTTTATAAATTTTCAATAATTGGGCATTTAATTCATCAGAACTTATTGACATAAGTTTGTAGTCTATTTATACACAATAATTTCTGAAAAAACTTTAAATTTTACTTTGTATGTTTCAACTTTTGAGGATTAGAACAAAATTTTAGGACTTAATCAAACGTTATTTTAAGCAACTTTCTTTGTTAATTTTTAGAATATATGCGATAAGCTGTAAATGATAATGATCTCACATATAGATATTTTCCATAGAGAATTAGACATTTTATTCAAATAGGATTCATATTAAGATTACTGTATGAAAGTATAAAATTATGATTGATATTAAATTAGATTTAATTTGCAAACAATTTTACATATATATTTTTATTAAATAAAGTGTATTTATGTGAACATTATCTCATGCGAAGCCTCAAAATTACCCTCAAAACCACATATTGGCTTTCGTTGCCGGAAATAAAATAATTCAAATCTAGCCTGAATAGATGTCACTAAAAACTTTTGTCTTTTTACGCAGTTTTAGGCCCAGTGTGTCCTAAAATTTTATTAAATTGGGTTAATTTAATGTATATTAGCGGCTCAACGTTTTGACACACTAGTAAATTGAGTCATGAAAGTGAAATAAAACACAATATTCTGCTCTTATACTTTGTATAAGTATTGAATACAAATGTAGCGATTATTGATACTTTATTATTTTATTGAAAAGTTATTAAAACGAATGATTTTGATTTTACTAATTATTAGTGACATCTAAAATGTAAAAATACAATGCTCTCATCCGGTAGTCTGAGCCAGACTCTGCCTCAAAACAAATTTTATAAAATAGTACCAAACCATAAATAATTCGCGAATAATTAAAAATCAATCATATTTTCCATTATTTAATCTAAACAATACATTCAACAAATTAGACATGTAAATCAATTCACTTTTCAGAACCCGAACCCGACAACTTTGTCGGGTATCCGAACCCTACATCCGAATTCATTTTTCTAGTTTATAATGCAAATTTTAACAAATTTTCAAATATTTATAACTTAATAAATTAAAAATTGAAGTAATTTTACATGTTTTTTATAAATGTTTCAAAAAAAGTTCGGTTAGCACTAAAAAATTTTAAACCCGACCCCAATCCGAAAGCTTTTAGCCCGATCCCGACAGTTCGGGTACCCGATTACAAGTCTACAACAAATCTTATTAACACATACGGACCATCTTATAGCCCATTCAGATCTTGTTTAATGACATTATCAATCAAACTCAAACTTATATTTAAATCTGTATTTTGAATTTTTTGCTATTTTCACATTGCATTTGAAAAGTTTTTCGAATTCCAAACCACATCCATATTTTGCATTAATTCAAATATTTTGTAATTGAGTCTACTCTGATAATGTTACGTTGAATGCGATAGAAATTAAAAATATGGTATCTCTGGCGTGATTAACGATTTTAATAATTAAAATTAGGTTATTATGAACTTATTCTTTGATTAGTATATTTTTCAAATTTCTTGATTTGTTTGTTTTAGTGTACCATCAGATTGTAAGGAACTTCATCACGAAGTAGAGTTGGGTATTATTATTGGGCGTAAAGGAGTTAGAATTCCAGAAAGCGAAGCATTAGATTATATTGGAGGCTACACTGTTTCACTCGATATGACTGCAAGAGACTGGCAATCGAAAGCTAAACAGAGTGGAGATCCATGGGCTCTATCGAAAGGTTTCGATACTTCATGTCCTGTCGGACAGTTTATACCAAAGGTTTATTTCAATATTACAGTGAATTAATGATTTGAAAACTTATTCAAATTTTGCTCAATTAAATTCACGTATGCAGGAATCAATAGCTGATCCGAACTCATTACAGTTATGGTGTAAAGTAAATGGAGATTTGCGTCAAAATGGCAATACGAAAGATATGGTTTTTAAAATACCATATTTAATAAGTTATATCAGCCAATTCTTTACTTTAGAAACTGGTGACTTAATATTAACAGGTACTCCAGAAGGAGTTGGAGCCGTCAAAGCGGGAGACATAATTGAAGCCGGTTTGTCAGATCTTGTTAAAGTCAAATTCCAAGTGCAAGCGTTGTAATCGCTATTACAATGCAATCTTAAACTTCAATAACTATGTAATGCTTCCTTTAATAACTCAAGTTTAAGATGTTTTATTTCATACTATTTTTCAAATAATAAAAATAGTTAATCATTAATTTATTTGATTAAAAGCTAATTTATTTTAATGAATTTTAATAGTTTTTGGCAATTTTAATCAAAGCGTTCACTTTGTGAGCGCACGTAACTTTCCATTTACATTCATCACTCGCTGCTCCCATCGAAACATTTCCGTTATGATAAGCCATTTCTGATTGTTTCGAAATACTTGCCGAAGAATGAAATTCTTTAGCTTTCGATTGTTTTAGTATAGAATCCAAATTACTTTCATTAATTCCAGTGCCAGGCATTATTATGATACGATCTGCTGCCAACTCTACCAGTTCTGAAATAACGTTTAGACCGTCGAACGCATTGGTCGATAACCCACTCGTTAGGACTCTAGTGAATCCCAATTTGATTATATCTTCTAAAGCCAAATATGGCTCATTTGTTACATCGAATGCTAAACAAGTATTTATTTGTATTAACATTAATATCTTCTACAGTAATATCAAACCAAAAATTTAATAATTACTTAATGTTTTGAATTCGAATAAATTATGTGTTATTGTATGGTAAATATATTCAGATGTTATACTATTTTAAACCAAGAAATACTCAAACTACTAATTGACATTAATTTTCTGTGGATTATCAAAATTTTGTCTAAATTTAAAAAAGATAACTGGTCTGTAAGACTATTGATGATTTTATTATTTGTTTGGGATTTAGGTTATCGGTTCAATCGGGGGTTTTCTCTAATTATTTCTGCTCTGTTCTAATTTCAACTAAAATTATGTCGATTCTGTTTGATTTCAAGTATATCTTTAAAATTATGAAAAATTTACATTATTATTTTTAAAATTACAGACCTATTCTATGCAAATTCAATGTAGTTTTGAAAGACTAAACATATTCTAAAACTAAGGATAAACTTTAAATATTATTATTTTTAAAATTTAAGAATTATTAAGTATTAAGATTTCAAATATAGGTAAGTCTGCTTAAAAATTTTAAGCAATCCATTTTGATAAAAAGCAAATTGTAATAATATTATCTGATACATACCGCGATGAAATGTTGAAGGAAGTGGTGCAGCACTTTCTACAGTAAATAAGCATAACATAAGGCATGTTTATTAACTATTTAACTGTATTCAGTATTAGCGTAGAAATAATACCTGTAATTAAAAATACCTGTAATTACTTTGAGAAGTTTTAAGCAAGGCTAGGAAGTTTAAGACAAATCAAGTTTTTTATGGTAAAAGATACTAATGTTTTAAAGAAATATGAGTTCGATTCATATTATAATAAGTCAAATGAGAGGTATTTGTTAGGTCTTATAAAGTATTATTTTGCTCGTTTGGTCTTATAAATAATACTTAACGAATTTACGGTAAATTTTTATGATTTTAAGTAAATTTACGCAAGTCTGATTAAATTCATTGGAAAAATGATTCAAAATATTTAAATATTGTTAGTTAAATGTAATGTTAATTCTGAACTTTAGCTTTGAAAATACATTCTTCAATACTGCACATAACAAATTGAAAAGGATTTAGATTTATTGTGAATTTTATAGTTAGTATAACTGAAGAAAATAATAATCAACACTTTGATATTCATTGCAATTTAATTTTGTTTGATTAAAATGTAAGCTCATAATAAATTATTCGAATTAAAAAAATATAAAGTATTATTTAAGGTCTTATTTAGTTTGTTTTTCAGTATTATTTAAGGTCTTAAAACATATGAAATAAAGTCTTAAACTTCCTAGCCTTAGTTATAAGTAAATACTTTAATTTCCTTTTATTAAAAATTTGAAAATTGTGCGCTTTAAAAACTTAATATTGAAATTTGAAATTTATATAACTTTTCAAAGTATTCAAACCCATATAAATTTACAACTACAATATATCGACGTGAGTACGTCTCTTCTCTCTTTATTAAGAAATTGTCATAATTTTTGTGTTCTGTTTTTATTTTCGCTTAAACTAAGCAATTATTTTATAAGCTGAACAGACATTCATCGCCAATAATAATATTGCTATTTATGACACAAACAACTAAGTTATTGATTGGAAACGATTCATAGAATATGCGTTGTTTATAAGCGATTTGTTACATATCAATACAAACCTAACAAAAGTTTGCAATTTTCAACGTCTACGGTGGCATCAGTTCTTAAAACTCCAAATACGAAACCATTAGCGCCGTATCGCTTCATAATCTCAATATCTTTACGCATGATTTCAATTTCATGATCGCTATAATTAAAATCTCCAGTTCGTGGTCTAATCATTACAAATGTTTGCAATGTTGGACATACTTTCTTGACATATTGCAAAAAACCAACGGTTGGTGTCAAACCTCCCAACTATAAAGTTAATGGAAATAAATCAATAAATATATTAAATAATATCATAATTTATGAACGAAATGATTAAAACAAACATCTAATGCGCTGCAGAGCTCAATCCTATCAACTTTAGCCGAATTGGCTGCTAAAACAGATTCAATTGAATCGACACAAACTTCAAGTTTTGGTGGCATATCGTTATACTAATTGAATATTGTATTGAAATGATTTAGATATTGATAACCAATCAGGGATTTGAACAGATAATTGAATAACACGGTATCGATGTATTCAGTATACACTTTGCACTGAAAACACTTATAAATCCAAGCATCCAATCAGAAATAAAAACTGGTTACTTTAATACGTTTAAAAAAGAAACACTACAGCACAAGCAAACTATAGTTTACGATACAATAAAAAATATATTCAATGAATAAGTAATACCTTATTGAAGTTAAGTTAAATATTATAATTATTATAATATTACAGAGTATTTAAACAAAATATAAAGTTAATTATGAAATTAAAAGTAAACGTTTTAAATGTCTGAAAACGGGTTTATTTAATAGAATCATTATTTTGTTCGACGAGTTGGTTCCGAAGCAGTGATTGGTTTCGGAGGTCCAATGCGGTCCAATTCGGTTATATAATTCATTAGTAAATGCCTTCTTTCGTCTTCAAACGAGTCTAAAACCAGATATCGTTTGTCGTTTTGCAAAATCGCCACAATATCCAGCAAATGTTGTTCCGATTCTTCGATCATCTTTTTCGACTTATAAGTTATGATTTTGGTCTCTTTCAACAGTTCCCTAAATTCTGACTTAGCGTTCGCTAATTTGTCTCTCATGTAATCTTTGAATTCTCGCTCGCATTTTCTATCACTTGACGAAAATTTAATATAACGCGAATCATCTTTAATTATTCTTCGAATGTCACGCCAACTCGAAGAGAGCGTTATGTCTCGAGTTTCGTCCAAAAGTTCTCGAAATTTTTCTCTTTTCTTCTTAAACAAATTATCGGTATGATTGTTGAAAAGCGTTTCACGTTCGTCTCTATTTAATGATTCCACTAATTCCCACCTGTGATCCTTTTTAAGCGACTTTTTCGCGTCTCTCCACGAAACGTCACAATTCCTCACGAGATCAGTCAATAATGCTGTAAAATTCTCGACCGCTTCCGAGTGTTTATGCTGCTCTCTTTCCTTATCCCTTTCCCGAAGATGTGTGGATAACTCGCGCGCAACTTCTTTCTCGCGTTCTCTAAGACTGGCTTCAATGCGTTCCTGTTTCTCTCTTTCTTTAATGCTTTCGTTTTCTGTGTTGTAAGTGCTAGTTCTCGAAGAACTTTCTAACTGTGAAATATAGTTTTTGAATAGTTCTTCTCTCGTAGAGCTACTATCAAGTATTTTATAGCGCGAATCGTCACGAATTTTTTCCTTCGTTTCAGTCCACGAAGAGCTTCGATCCAAATACGTTTGTTCTTTAAGTAATTCCAAAAATCCGTGTTTAGCCTAAAACCAAAATACTAATGAATTAAAATCAAGAGAGAAATAAGAACTATTAAGTAGAATTAAAATTCGCGGCGCAAGAGTTAATTTCTTAAACCGTTGACAATGAGTTTCTTAAAAAAATTTTGCTCATTAAAACTGTACACTTTTTTGATAATAAAATAAATTAATTGCCAATTTGTTTATGTACCGTAAAATATCTATCAGAGAATCATCCGAGAATCAGAATCATCTGCAGCTGCAATGCCCTATCTTTCATACAACAACTGAATTCGGTAACCATCTGAAAATAATAATAATTAAGCTGAAACAAAATTTCATTAGTTGTATACCGTTTTAACCTGAAAATTAAATTAGGTTTAAATTCTCATTCATTAATATAAGCTAATATGTATAACTATTTTATAACGAAATTGACTGCAAAAAAAATCATTGATCAGAATAAACTATACCTTTTCTCTAATCGCCGCTTTTTCTTCTCTTTCCTTTTTCCTCAAATCAGAGATAAAATCATTGAAAATACTCTCGCGATCACGCATTTTTTCAATATTTTTGAAACGTTCATCTTTTCCGTATCTCTGAGCGAATTCGCTAAAAGAAGTTTTTGAAGAAATACCCGCTTCCTCGATAGCCTTACGAAAATCTTCGCGTTGTTGTTTCAAACGTTGTCGCTTCTCTCGTCGTTCCTCTTCCGCCCTTTCCTTCACATACTTTTCAAAAACTTGCTTTCGTTCTTTCGATGCTAATAATAAATAGCGGACATCGAACACAATTTTATGCAATTCCTTTTCCCACGTCGAGAAAGCTGACACCTATAGTAACAATTTATAAGTTACTATAAGTTACAATCAAAATATTTTAAATATATATTTTACATCTTTTTCTACGAGCATAGCTTTGAACATCTTTATGCGATCGTCGATCGGAATCGTATCGCGTTGTTTTGATGCAATGAGTTCGGCCTCAGTTGACGGATCTTTTTTTGCTTCCTTTTCTTCGTCATCCAATTTTCTTTTGAAATAATAATAAAAAAATTGTTATACTCAATACTGTTAAAAATTAGGGAATATTAAGTTAGAGTATAAAAAAATTACTTTTGTTTTTTGCTGGGCTTCTCCTCTTTCGAATCAGACGGTCGCTTATCATCGCTATCCAATTCAATTACAGTCTTTGGCGGCGCTTTAATTAAACTTTCCACTTCTGAACGATTTTGTAGTTCTGGCGGACAGTCCCACAGCGATGTGCGAGTGCTTGGATTGTAGAAAAAAACTCGATTATCTCCTGTCCATACAACACACCTGTAATAATAAGTTTTTATACATATTTAATTAAAAAATCGGGTATAACTGGAGAGTGATTCGCACTGTAAAATATCGATATTCGTATTGTACATCCAGATTGTTTTTAGCGCTCAAAATGCTAAATAAATACTCATTAAACACTAATATACCGTAAAATTCATTTGACAATCACATTTATGTACAATTAATAAATAAATCTTATGTTTTAAACGAATATCAAAACACTATTGATCATTGAGTTTGTAAACAAATCATAAACTATAATAGAGTTGTATATACAAAACGATTATCGATATTTTACAGTGCGAATCACTCTCCAGTTATACCAATATTTTTCATGGTGGAATCCTGGGAAAATTTGTATGTTTATTAAATATCAAGGTTAAACAATAAATGAGATGTTCACCATAAATACAAATGCAATTTTTATAAACATATACTGTATTAGCATATAATTTAATCCCATGAGTTTTGGTGACCCCAATAAATATCATTTTATCAATTTTTATCTTTTAAATTCGTTGTTTTTCGTAGTTTATGCTTTCTTTGGGAAAAATTCAAAAACATATTTTTTGAAAATAATTTTAGGCCTTAGGCTAAAATATGGTCTGTTATTTCTGGTGTTTTAAATCACTCTTGAATTTTACTCGACAAATTTTACTCGACAAATTTTACTCGATCAGAGCTTTTTAAATCCTATTCAATCTAATTGTAGCAGCTTTTCTGCTTCCACATTATCTATAAATATATAATATAATAATTATTTCAATATAGATATTCTGACCAAACGGTAATAGTTATGGGTACAATTTCAATAAGAAAATTTGTTCCCTTGACAGGAGGTACTCGGGAAAACTATTAACCTTAATTTAGGGGGGTTTAGGGGATTTGAAGTTCGCACTTTGAACACGCGTACAGAACATATTTGTTTATTGTAGAAAAATTAATATGCATTATAAATGCAATTTTGTTACAAATATATTGTCATTTAATATTGTGCTAAAACTACTTGCAGCATCTTTGCTGCCGTTCAAACAAGTGTTGTTTTGATTTTTGAAAATCAAAATTAAAATACAATCAAAATTAGAAATGTAAAAGCGAAACAACACTAGTTCAAACGCTTGTTTTGTATAATTATAAGGGATGTGAAATTTCGGTTTTAACCGAAAATTTTTTTTAGTTTAAATTTCGGTTAAAGTTATTAAATACTTAAATTTATTGAAAATAATTAGTTTAAAAGTAATATTAAACCACGAAAAATCCTATATTCGAGGTTTCTAACCGATAAAACCGAATTTTGTTAATTGAGACCGAATTTCATAATTTTTGATTTATATATGCGGTTTTCGAATAAAATTACATCTTAAATAATTTTTTTGAAAAGTTTTTATCAATTAAATTTAAAAATTAAGTGAATGCTAAATATCTATTGAGGAAGAATTTAAATCATGATTCCAACGCATTTATATTGATAGAAAAGATTGATTTAAATTTGTTCAAAAACTTTGTGCGTATCTTTTCATAGTAATCTATATAGCAATGTTTTAAATTTGTTTTATTTAACGAAATTATTACTAAATTTATAATCTGATTTACCCATAAAAACATCTCAAATTATTATATAAATAATTCATAAGATAAAAACATCGACCGAAAAGTTTGACAAAAATTACATCCGAAACCGACCGATGTTTAAAATTTTTCTGACCGATTTTTCCCATCATTAATAATTATCGAACTGTGATGCGCGTTAGTATTTTCGATGGCTTAGGAATTTTAAGTAATTCGCATCCCTTATGTGTATTATTGTTTATAGATTTAAATTTTTGTTCTTAATCTTCATTATCTGACTATATTTAGAAACTATAAATAGGGTGAAACTAAGTTTATCTCTTCTCAAGTTTGTATTGACAAAGTAAATAAAGAGCTATATATAGATTTATATATTAGAGTTTTAAACTGAATAACTGATATAAATAACTTGAATGACCAGTATTTTCAACAGACACAGCATTCAATGCATCGCATTGTGTTTGACATAGCATTTTAATTTGTAAATTATAATAGCATAAACTTGACTAAAGATAAACTTTATGTCTACTTATTTTTTAATAAAAAACGTTTTAATTTAATCAAAATTTTT
Source organism: Phthiracarus crinitus (assembly GCA_034698025.1). Lineage (NCBI taxonomy): Eukaryota > Metazoa > Arthropoda > Arachnida > Sarcoptiformes > Phthiracaridae > Phthiracarus > Phthiracarus crinitus. The sequence goes on from JAQGAW010000063.1 coordinate 27,854, forward strand.
TATTTGTTTAAAAGATGCGTTCAATAAATCTGTATAGAAGTAATAGTTTTAATAGATTTGGTGACGATTTATGTGAAGTAATTTTGAGTTTTCTACCGATTAGTGATTGTTTTCGTTTACAATGCGTTAACAAACAATTCATGAATTTAATATTCAACAAACAATATATATTTGTATTAACTAAAAATGAAAGTTATATGAATAAAAACGCAAACTCAGTGATCGATAAATTAATTGCAAAAAATAAAAATCACTATTATAAAAAAAATAAATTATTAAATCATGTGTTGAATAAATGCTTGAATATTAAATATTTGTATATTATCGAGCGTTCTTTGAAAATAACAGACGAAACATTTAATATAATTAGCAATACGTGTAAACATATAAAACATTTAACTATAAGGTTAAATGAATCAACTAATATATCACTGAAAAGTTGGCAACAATTTTCTGAGAATAATCTCAAAAATCTCAATTCGCTTACACTGTGTTTTAACGATTCAAAGAAATGTTTAACAATGGCGACAACATTGCTATCATTTACACCAAAATTTGTTTCAATACACACTGACGATTGGAAGTACGCAAATGACTTATTCGATGATTGCTTTCGACTAAATTATCAATATTTATTCGATAATATTCGATTAATAAGTGGTTATATCATTCGTGATCACAATTTTATAGAGTTTGCTGATTATTTTAAAAATCGATTAAAGTCATTACAAGTTAAAATTGATTGGAATGTTGAAATTGAATTATTGAAATATCTGTCTGAATTCGGTAAACTTGAATATCTTTATTGCAACTTTTATTATAGACGTGACCAATGCTGCAAAGTTTTATTAAAACAGATTGGTTTGAAATGTAAGCGATTAAAGGTATTAGTTATTGAGAGATTAAATCTACAATATTATGATGTATTCAAAAATGGATTTCATTCGCTTGAAAAGTTAACAATTAAATATAAAAAAACTGATTCCGAAAATATTTCTTTATTGTAAAATTGCGTGAATTTAAGACATTTGAGATTTGAGAAAATGATGATTTATGAAAGTGAGTTCAAAGACATTCACTTATATTTACCGCAATTAAAATCTATTGATATTTGTATGTATAGAACATACGAAATAGAAATGATAATCAAATTTCTGCACTATATATCATTTTTACCAAATTTATGTGAATTGAAGATCGATTTGGCACCCAAACCATGTCCATTTACAACCAATCATATATTAAGTTTTATTGATAATTGTTTATCCATTAAAAGAATTTGTTTATTTTTCGTTCATTTAGAAAGAACTGATGTAAACAAGATTCATGAACACATTACTAATTATAATAAAAATATAAACTTCTACTCAGTTAGAGATTATTATTTTGGCGACGAAAATGATTACGAGTGTCTGATGTGTTCTCCTTTAATGGAATTACATTAGTTTTTGTTGCATTGTATTAAATATGTGTGTTATGTATTTTATTTTTCTAGTAAAACGTTAATAAGTAAATAAATAACTAAATAAGTTTTATTATAAGTCTTATTAACTGTAAAATAAGTGTAAACGTGAAAGATGTGAAATAAGGTTTTCACCAGAGCCTCTAATATTTCGGAAATTCGACTTTTTATTGTTAATTAAAACTTACGGAATTTAAAATATATTATTTAATTAACCAATTACAAAAAAATATAAAAAACATTAAGTTTCGGAAAATTCCGAAATAATGAATAATTCAAAAATATCCAAAAGTTTCCAAATTTATCAGAAAAAAAGACTTTATTGAAAATATGTCACATAAATTAGAATATTTTTGGATGGAGGCGTTTATAATCCTATTTTTGAAAACTTTCTAATAATACATTGATTTTTGTATAAAATTTTAAAAAATTTTACAAGTCATTTTCATACAAACCACTGTTTATTAACGACACAAACTTTCTGTGATTTTTGCTCTAAAATTGAGTTGTTTTGCTTTTCGAAAATCAAAAGAAAATCAAAAATAATTTCGTATTTTGATTTTGATTAATCAAAATACAATCAAAATCGTAAAAGCTTCAAAACTATGCTTTCGTTTTCCCTTTTACTCAACTTGGTTAAAGATAGTGTAAAATTGATTTTTGTGTTCACCATTGTTTGGATAATGAAGTTTTTGGTACAATATTTTATTTCATAAAATTATATTCATTAATTGTTGATACGGATTTGTATTAGTTTTTGATATTTTATTGTATTACGCTTAGAATTATTTTTGTTGTAAATAATACAGATTATCACATACTCGGACCTTGTTTTTCTATATAATTTATACATTTTGGAGATAAAATAAGTTTAAACTTCATTTAAAATAAATTTTACAATAATATTTTTAGCTTTTTATTATTATATTTGTGATCTTACAAACATTCTCTATCAAATAACATTTTTTACATGTATACAACAGATGTAAAAATGAATATTCATGCATAAAGTGCTCCCAGGTCGGGGTCCGAGTGTTTTCCTGGAATTCCGAGTCTGGGTACCACAAATTTATAGAAGTTCTAGTCCTAAGTAATACATAGGATTCCAGGCCCGAATGAGTCTTTTGCTAAGACAATAAAGACTCGAAAATGACTATTCTCATTATTACACAACAAAATATTTTTGACAATTAATTAGCAGCAAATAAAAGAGTAAATCACAAGAGCATCATAATAATAGCAATTGAAAATTTTTTATCTCAAACTTTAAGAAAGAAATTTTTTATGCACACGAAATTCATAGAATGTAGTCGTTTAAACATGTGTTGTTTTGCTTTTTGAAAGTTGAAAGCAAAAGCAAAATTTTCTTTGACTTTTACTTCTGCTTAAGCGATAGTGAAATACAATTCAAATAAAAAATATAACAAAAAGCGAAATTTAAAGTAGGTTAAATTTAAAAAAACAATAGAAAGTAAAAGCGTAATACAATAGAAATTAAAATTGTAAAATAAAAAGTGAAATACATATTAATTAACTTTTAATTATCAAAAGTAAAATTAAGTTTTCAATTAAACTTTCGCTTCAAGCAAAAGTGAAATACAATTGAATTGTAATTTTTAGACAACAGCAAAAGCGAAATAAAGCAAAATAAAAATAATTTTCGGAAGCTATAGTGAAAGTCAATTGATAGTAAAATTGTAATTGAAAGCGAAAGAGAAAGAAAGTGAAATTTAAAAAAATAATAAAAGCAAAAGCTTAAGACAATTTAAATCAAAATTTAAAAATTGAACAACACTAATATTGCTAATATTTACAATTTTGATAAATTCGATATTTCTTAACCCCTTAGTTTGATTTATATATATTTGAAGAAATTTTCAAATTTTCAAAAAAAATTATTATAAAATTCTATAATATTTTTAATAATTTGTAATAAAATAATTTATCAAACAATAATTTTAAAAGAAAGCATTGTTTGTATAATTTTAAAATTATTCTTTAAAATATATGTTATATCTAGGGAACCGTATTTCCGGGACTAAAAAGTGATTAAAACGGGAGGGAAACGGGAACAAAAAAGTACCAAAAACGGGATTATTTCCGGGAAAAATTTTATTATTGAAAACTTAAAAAATTACAAAAAAAAGAGTTGACTTGGGATAACATACATAATACTGATGTATACTGAACATAGAAATTTTTGAAACTATTTTCTCAGAATTTTAATATCAGTTATAAATTCATACTGTTTTAAATTTTATCGAAAAGTCGAAGAGTTTTGTTCTATTATTAGAATTTTTCTTGCTAAATATAGTGAAAAAGGGAACATTTTTGAAAATATGAACATATCCGGGATTATTTTACAAAGCTGCCAAAAACGGGAAAAATCGGGAAAATAAAACTACTTTTAATTGATTAGCTATAATTAGTATAAGTTAATATATTAATCTCCCGGTAATGCAATCAAGGAATATATACGGGATTTTCCTGGAAATCCCTATCCCTAGTTATATCTTTTAAAATATAAAAGCTATTTTGGCCAATATCTTAAGCAAAAAATACAACTATTATTTTCTTGCGTTATTCTTCGCTAAACATTGTTCAAAAATTTTATTACTAGTAAAAAATCATGCAATATCCGTTGAATTAAAAAAATCAATAAAATAGATTTCTTAAAATAATTGAAATAATTTATGTAAATTGTGACGTACAGTTTTTGATCTTATAATGCAAAAATAATTAATTAATGTTGGCTATTATTTAAAAAAATTGTTTGTACTTGAAAAAAGAATCAGAAATTACCTAACTTACATATTAAATTTAATTTTGTATAATTTAAATAAAAAAATTGGTTAAATAAATATATGTGGCTTTGAATTTGTGTTGTTTTATATTTTTTAAAAATAAATTTCATTAATCGAAATAAAAATGCAATTGATTTTTAAAAGTGATAATAGTAATAAAATTGTAATATAATTTAAAATCTTTTTTTACCAAAATTAAAGTGCAATTGAAACGAATAAAAATAAAAATTTAAATTTGAAAAACTTTCATTTGCTTTAATTTAACATAATTCGTTCTCATACTTATTTTAGACGTTAGTATCTTTAACCATAAAAACTTGATTTGTCTTAAACATCCTTTCCTTATTGAGAATAAAATAATATCTCTAACAATAATTTAAAAAGAAATCATTGCTAAGTTAAATTTAAAAATTATTCTATAATCTATATGTTATATCTTCTAAAAACAAATGGTATTTTGAATCAATTTATAGTAATATTATTTTGTAACTTTATTCATCGCTAAGCATTGAAATAAATATTTTATTACGGGTACAAATTTCTTACAGTCTGTTGGGTCCCAAAAAACAATATAATATATTTCATAAAACAATAACAATAATATTAATGTAAATTTTGATGCTCAGTTCTTAAATTTAAAATGTAAAAAATTTTCCTTAATAATATAAAGGGTGTGACAAACAGACAGAGAGACCTACAAAGTCAATTCCATATATCTGTTTTTTAAAAAATTCAGATAAAAATTATTTAGGAAATTGGCTACTTTTTCTATAGCTTGAACTTGATAAGTGGCAATGGAAATTACCTAACTTACGTATTGAGTTTAATTTAGTTAAATTTATTATTTTTTCGATATAACAATTTGTTATTATCAAACTGTAACCTAATCTTACAATGAAAAGTGAACATTAATTTTAAAATTATTATCTGAATTTTCGTGGGTCAAGATCGTAAGTATATATTTGAAATTAAATATATTTGAACTAAGTTAACTTACTAATGTTTTATAATTATCATATTTTAATTCTACTATTCTTTTACTTTTTCCTTTTACTAAATTTTTAATTTTATTTTTCTTTTACTTTTGCTTAAAGTAAAATTAAATGTCAAAAACTTATTCTTTTACTTTTACTTTTTAATGGTAAATCAACAATAATATTGATTTACTTACACTTTTTCATTTTACTTTTTCTTTTTTACATATATTTTAATTTTACTTTCTTTTAATTTTTCTTTTTAAAAAATTTTAATTTTACTTGTCTTTTACATTTACTTCAAGTAAAAGAAAAAGTCAAAAAATTAATAACTTTTACTTTTAGTATGATTAGTTGATTTTAAATCTTTGAATATATCTTGCTCTTATGGAATATATGTCAAATCTTTTTATAATAAGGAAAACTAATTTACCGTAATTTAAAAAATCTTAAATGTAACGCTATATATTATATGTAAATTGTAGCTAAAATTACAATATTTTAATGAAATTTCTATGAATTTAAGTTTGGTGAATCAAAACTAATGATGGGAGAAAGCTCAATTTTGCTGAGCTTGAGCTTGAACCTTCTGATCTTAAGCTCAAAATTTGAAAGTCTTGAGCTTGAGCTTCAAAAAAAATTTCACAATTGAGCTTGAGCTTAATAATTTTTCCATACAGCTGAGCTTAATATTGAGCTTACAATTAAAAAATTTTTTCTGAAAACAAATCATTATAAATAAATAATAGTAAAATATTATTTATATTAACTAAAATATTGATTTATGTGATATTCATTGTTATAATTCATATAAATAGTAAAATATTTCGTTTGAATAAGCTATATTTGGATAAAATTTGGTAAATTTTATGTAATTTTTTGTTCATTAATGAACTTTTCAAGCTCAAGAAGCTCACAGGATTAGTTTGAGCTTGAACTTATAAATCTAAGCTCATGTGTCTCTGAGCTTCGAGCTTTAGATTTACATCATTTGAGCTTTTTATCGAGCTTGAGCTGGCTTTAAGCTAGCTTGTCTGAGCTGAGCTTCCTCCCATAATTAGTTTATATTTAAAATTAATGGTTTGGTTTGATTTTAGAAAAGTCAAACCTATAGCACCTTAAGTAATAAGCATAGAGATTAAAGGTGATCAAGGTTTTGGATAACTATGGTTTAATCCAATGTTTTTTTAATGGATTAGTATGGTTCAAAATTTGAAAATTTTATGGTTTTTGATGGATTAAGTTTTATCTAAAAACCAATGGATAAACCAAAAAAAACCATTGAATTTTTATTGGTTTATATTAGACTAGTAAACGGGTACCAGAAATGTCGGGTTCGGGTATTCGACAAATTTGTCGGTCGGGTTCAAAATTATAAGGGTCGAGTTTTGACCAATTTAGAAGAAAACACGACAAACCAATAAAATATTTAAAAATTTCCAAAAATTTTAAAATATAACATTTTTATATAACTTAAATAATACTTAATTATTTAACATTATTTATATTTTTAAGTAAGTTTTACAATTTTATACACTTTTAGAAAATTTAGCAAAATTAGTAGAATTATAAAAATATTTTATAATCGGGTTGGGTTGAAGCCTGTCGAGTTCGGGTCGGGTACAGACTTGTCGGGTTCAGGAATTCTAACGATTTACTAGTCTAGTTTATATATTGAAAAAATGGCGTTAAACAATATCTTATATTACAGAATTGAACTTTTAGACAGACCAGATTTTTAGTCTGTAAGGCTTATAGACAGACCAGATTTTTAGTCTGTAAGGCTTATAGACAGACCAGATTTTTTTATCAAATGTGACTAAGAAAGAGTTATATTACTTACACTCAACCGATTGCTGTTACGAGAATACTAATAGTTGTTTTTCAAAAATTGATTTAATTGTTAAAAGTATGATAAATACATTTCTTATAAATTTAAATGACCAAAATATTTTAATAAAATAGCAACTGTTATACTTAACTCTATGTTTAGTTTCAAATGAAAGCTAAATGTAAAAGTAATCAATGTTTTTAAACATTAAGCGAATAAACGCAAAAATGGTTCATAACAATAGATATTTATTTGCACATGAATTAAGTCCTTCATCGAAGGACTAATATGTAAAAAATTGAGGTTTCAAATGCCTCAATAGCTTCAAATATAAGAGTCTGGGGTTTTCAGTTCATTAGATTACAAATTTAGTTTTATATTATAAAAACCCCGTTTTTTATGAAAATTCAAAAAAATTAAATCAATTTAAAAGTCATCCAAATCGTCGTAATACTCTAAACCATCGTTAAGATCTAATGTCTGGAAATCTACTCGATATCGTAGAATACCTGTAATCATATAATTAACATGTCATCAAATAATTTTCATTTTACTATAAGAATATGAATCGAGTCTTACCACCAATTCCTCCAAATCCTTTAACAAATTGTGAACCTTCTTGAGACCTGTCAGTAATGATTTCAAGCGTTGCACCAAATTGTTTATAATTGTTTGCGAGCCATTCTAATAATGGCATAGATTCTAGTAACTCTAACTCCACTCCGCTATCCTTCTCAACGAAATGCGATTTATCTTTTTCTTGTTCAGGCGTCAAATGAAGAATTTTTTCTTCGTTGGTATTCGTATTCTTAAGCATATAACGCATAATATCAAGATTTTCCCACGCAATTAGAATCTCTACAGAACCCATTTCCAGCGCTTTCAGAGTATCTTCGACACCAAAACAGTATTTACCAGTATCTTGCGATATCTCATCGAAATAACGCCCTTTTATTAAACACAAAAAAGTTTGACATATTATGACATATTGACTACTATTAACGTTAAATGGATTACCGATTAGTTTCTTTTCTTGAATAAACTTAACGTTAGACAAAACTTCAGCAGACAATTCAATCGCTTGATTAAACCCATTTTCTCCGCCATACGAGACGTCAACTAATTTTAGTACTTTAACTTGAAGTCTCTAAAAATTTTAATTATTTAATCAGATTATTACTATAGAATTGAGACATAATCCATAATATGAATGACATACAGGATCGAACATATCCGATTGGTTTAATTCAGTTTTAAAATCAGCAGAACCAGCAAGAATAAGACCCGAAATGTTTGGTTTATCATTAGTGATAAACAGCTGAGTGGCCACTTCGGCCACTTTCCTAACGTAATTGTGCCTCTTTTCCATTCTTAATCGCGCAAAACGTAGCGCTGATTGACCACCACGTCCTGCAATGTCATCGATTATGTATAAAACACTAAAATATTATCATTCAGTTTAATAATAATACCGTGCTTTTTAGGCAAATCTACTGGAAATTTATGGAGCACTTCTCTCGTATTGCCTTGCAATGTACCGAAAAGAGCTCCGTTACCATCCATTACTATAAAACCAAATTTATTATCGTCCGCTAATAGAGCTGATAAGGCCTCGGTATGGAATTTGTTATCACAAAGATATAGTGATGTATTGATTGGCTTAAATGGTTCGAAATCAATGTTCACTTTCTTCTCTTTTCCCTCTTCAGTAACAATAGTACCGCAATATATTACGAGTCCATTTGGCGGTACTTTTGTGTATAATTTTAACCTGTGCTGTACTGAAGTGATTGCGCCTAAAACTGACAACCGATTCACTCTGCTCTTGATGTTCGAAGCGGTGCCGAACTCGTCGGCCAACATCTTCGACACTCGAGATATTTGATCCTTTGGAGGAATAATGAGCGATATCATAGACGTACCATTTCTGTAATCAATTACCAATAAATCAAACGTTAATGTATGGTTCAATCATAACGTTTAAGTATAAATCGATGCCTACCCTCGCGCTGCTTCCAAACTTTTAATTAGTTTTTTAATTTTCCAAATTTCGACATTTCGGTCCGCATTCGACTCTTCCAGGCTATAACCAGTTGATGCCATTTCTCAACGCTTACATATGATATACGATACTTGCAAACCAACAAAAACCAGATTTACTTCCAATTTATTTCCAAATATCGAAACGTTATTTTTACGTTTAACTACTATTATATTAGAAAAATTGACGCACAGTTTTGAAAAAGTTTGGTCAATGTATGAAAAGTGGTTGTAAATGTAAGATAACTTAGACTTATTTGAGAACCGATTAAACGATTTGTTTCGTTTGCTTACAAAAATAAAAAATTATTTAAATCCAAATATCAATATAATTCTTAAATAATATTAAACTCTATATAATTAATTATAAATAAAAATAGTAAATAAAATTGAGTTTTAAGTTGCGATAGAATTAATAATTGAAATGAAAACGTATTTCACTTAAAACGAAGACAATATGGCAGACAATGAATTGGAGCGAAGTTTGCGCTCAAAACACCATTTAATCGTTAGTTTTGCCACCAATTGTTTCGATGTATTGTCTGATAAGCGTTACGGAGATTGTGATTGAGTCGGAAATGGTAAACGTGTTGCAATGCCGGCATAAATCAATGTGCATATAATTCGCACATTTATATCCACTGTTAATAATAAGCGTAATAGTTATACACAACACAACACACGCATCACACACATCACACACGTACAGTCATACACACTCACACACACACTCATCCACGCATCACAGCAAACATTGCACTCAACAACACTCACGTTATTTTACTTGCGTAATCACTGCCATTGTCATTCAACTAGAGCTCTATTATATATGTTATCTCATCCCCACACCAATACAACCAAATATATTACATTAATAAAATGAATTAAAAAAACAATTTATGTTTATTATTTTTAAAGTTTTTATTTTTTGTACACTTTTTAATAGAAACGTTAGAGATTATGGGTTTTTCCTGCCAGTCTATAATATATTAGTAGTTTTATATTAACAAAGGGTGTTGCTATGTTTCAATCGTAGATTTAAATCTAATACATTTGTCGTATAAATATGCATTGGCCTTCGAAAAACTCACATCTTTATAAATATGTCGTTCTTGTATTAAATTAAATTTGTACATTAAAATATAAAATATTAGAGTTTATTTCCATTCATATTTACTCTCTCGAAATCTCAATTTTTAAAGGGGGGTCAAAACTCATCGAATTTAAACGCCAATTTTTTGGCCTTCGGAAGCCCCCTCGAAAAACTCGACGTTTTTAACCGACAATTTTTGCAAATCTTGATTTTTCATGTGGGGTCAACTTTTCCAAAATTCTAAGGGTCAACTCTGGGTAACTATTATTTTCATTCAAAGCTAAATAAAATATGATACATAATTAAATTTTTCATAAACATTTTTGTTGTAAAATTTATATATTTCAAAGAATATATTTTTACTTAAAAAATAAACATTAAAATAAAACGGAATCTTCGAAAATTCGAAATTAACAAAATTTTCGAATAACCGGATAATTGAGCAAAATATAACGTAATTTTCGAATGCGCCATAATTGATACGTTTGACGTATAAACTGTTGATAGCGTTGTACTGTAACAGTATAACTCTATCGCATAACGTATTACTGTAGTCTAGATTAGATACAGCGTAGAGACACACATCGCAACAAAATCGTAGTTTGGTTCATGTTTACCGTATATTTTGTTTATTAACCAAACTGTAATCGAAAACATTGGAATAATAACCATAAATAAGTATGTCTTACGCGCGTGTGACGAGTTCTAGACTCATATGTCCATCACATCCCGAAGTGAACTTAATAGAAGACTATAGAGCAGGCGATATGATATGTCCAGAGTGTGGTCTAGTGGTTGGCGATCGTGTTGTGGATGTGGGCTCTGAATGGCGAACGTTCAGCAATGAGAAGTCAAACGCTGATCCGTCACGAGTGGGTTCGAGTGAAAATCCATTGCTGTCTGGAAGCGATTTAAGCACAATGATAGGCAGAAGTAGCAGTGATGTCGCGTTTGACGACAGCGGTGTCGCTAAGTATCAAAATCGTAAGCACATGTCGAGTTCGGATCGAGCGCTGGTTAACGCGTTCAGAGAAATCAGTAATATGTCGGATCGAATCAATTTGCCGAAGACGATCGTCGACAGAGCGAACCTGTTGTTCAAACAGGTACACGACGGCAAAACGCTCAAAGGTCGCAGTAATGACGCGATCGCTTCCGCTTGCCTTTACATCGCGTGTCGTCAGGAAGGAGTTCCGCGAACTTTTAAGGAAATATGCGCCGTTTCGAAGGTATCGAAGAAAGAAATTGGTCGCTGTTTTAAGTTAATATTAAAAGCGCTCGAAACCAGTGTTGATCTGATCACAACCGGAGATTTTATGTCTAGATTTTGTTCAAACTTAGGTCTTCCCGGAACTGTGCAAAGAGCTGCCACATATATCGCTAGAAAAGCTGTCGAATTAGATATAGTTCCTGGTCGTAGCCCTATCTCTGTGGCCGCGTCTGCTATTTATATGGCTTCACAGGCCTCTGAAGATAAGAAGTCTCAGAAAGATATCGGAGATATCGCTGGTGTGGCGGACGTGACGATACGTCAGTCGTATAAACTAATGATTCCAAAAGCCGCTGAACTGTTTCCATCCGACTTTAAATTCTTTACTCCTATTGAACAGTTGCCTCAATTATGATCTCGTTATCATTAATGTTTTTATTGATAATTAGTAACATTTTCTTTGAATATAAACGCAATTTATTTATTTTGTGTTTACGAATTTAAATGTTTAATTATTTTGTTTAAATTCATCCAATATAGACATCTATAGCTAATCATTATTTGATAACAGTATATATTATATTCATTTATAACTTATAATTTAAATAATAGTTAAACAAATATTTTATTGCATTATTGTTTAACTCTAAAATTATTATGTTTTAAAGTTTTCCATTAATTGTTTAATCATTAAGATTGTATTTCTTTATAACATTAGGTTTTTCCCATTAAATAACTCATTAAATTAAAATTGTTTTGAAAAATGATGAGAAGAATTAAATCTTTATTTAAGATATGAACAATTTTTAACGATTACATGACAATTCATTGTTTATTGTAATTTTAGAAATTTATAAAATAAATAAATTAGATAACCAACGGAAGCGAACGACAAAATCCCAAAAATAATTACAAGAGTTAATAATACCCAATACTCGGATTCAGATTCTTCTTCTGGCGGGAAATTTGTTGTTTGAATTGAATCAGTTGATGGCGATATGGGTACACAACCAAACAATCTGGTAATAATATCTGAATAAACTGTAGTGAAAGGCGTGGTAACTGTTTCGCCATCACTAGTCAACATCACTTTTTTTAAATCATAATTTTGTCCCTTAAACTCGACCATAAAAAAGTATTTGGAACCTGAATCGTTATTTTCATAATCGGAAATACGTAATACGGATGAAACGTGTGATGTTTCGAAACAATTGCCGCTTTTCTCGTCTCGTTTCCAATTTGTTTCATTCATTTCAGGCAAAGTAATAGTTGTTTGTCGCAGTATATGTACTTTCGTTACTAATTCTGAACTTTTAGGCTTTTTTTCTTCAATAAAAAATAATTTCATATAATGTTTGTTAAATTAATAATAATTATTATTAAGAAATATAAAACCAAACCTTCGTAATAAACAATTAATCTTTTAGGCATTTGTTGGTCATTGTATGGAAATGACATCAAAGCCATCAAATAATACTCTATATTTCTTTGAGGAAATTTTTCAAATATTGATTTCAGATTTAAGGAATCTTTTCGGTGCACGTAATTGTAAGGATCGATAGTGACCTCCGATACAAACTCTATAGCGTTAACATCGTTGTTAATACCGATTGCATACGTTGTAAAATAATTTACATTATGTCTCTTTAATGGAAACAATTAATTTTATTAAATAAGATATCTCTCTCACACTCATTATGTCATAATGCTATGACATAATGAGCTCTCAATCCAATGTTAATTTGTTATAAAACTGCATATCATATTTTACTTTAACAGTAGTTGTGGTGAAGATTCTAACGGTATTATTTGGATATTTCATATCAAACATATGCATAATTTCATGGGTAATGAATTGCAATCGCGAATGCTTTCCATACCAATCCTGCCATTCAGTTACTGATTCATACGTTAATTTCTTGCCATCAAAATGCAATCCTTTAAATCGATAAACGCCTATATTTTTGGTAAATAAAACCGAATATTGACCAAAACGAAACGACGTTGCGATTTCTATATTCGTTTTTATTTTACTGCACAATTCATTATTTGAATGACAAACTTTCGCGATTGAAAACAAAAACCAAATCAATATCAAGAAGTAAAACATTTTTTTGTTTTAATAATCGAATAAACACTTTAAAAAATTAATCATTTGTTTTCCTTAATTCTCGTGATATTAAAATTTAATTTGTTATAACTTATAACCAATAAAACTTAAATATAAACTTTTATGATATACTTTTGATTAGAATACACATATATCTATAATAATTTTCCACGCGCTTAATAATGCAAATAAATTTTTAACGCATAGGTATTTATATGATTTAGTTGAAAACATTTCATAATAATTCACTCTAATTTAATTTATTAGCGAATAATTAAAAATGAATTGTATGAAAGCATTTTATACGGAATCGAATAGTTTTGAAATCTTAATAGTTTTTCAAATAGAGTGCGTTACTGTCGTCATATAGTTATGCTTAAACGTATTTCGATGCGTGTGTGTGTTATGAACATATGATTTTAACCTTAGTTTAATTTGTTTATGATAATGTGGTCAGACATACGAAAGACAACCGCATTGGCATCACTAACTGCCACATACTCTGATTCTGATGTGGACAGCGATGACGGATGCGATGAATTGATTGATTTGGAGGAAGAGAAACGCGTTTCCAGTGATCAGAAGCGTGCGATCACTAAATCACATCTTTTATCGGTAATTAATACGCAAACTGAGAGTCGAACCAACTCTCCAATCAGTTATTTGTCTGTGGAATCGCTTGTGAAGAAAGTGGACACGATTTCGAAAGATACGATGAACATAAGCGGTGACACATTCGACGAAGAATACAACGAATGCACTGAATTGGATGACACAGACAACGCTCCCGATTCGCCCATTTCTTATCACAGATCTCTATTCGGCAAAACAGCGGACGAACTCACCATTCCTTGCGAACCAACTGAACAATGTTCGGAAGCATTGCAGGAAAAGATTAAAAAACTTCACGAAAAGATGGAAATGGGACACGACATGAACACGATTATTCAAAAACGAAAAGACTTTCGTAATCCAAGCATTTACGAGAAACTGATCGCTTATTGCGGTATCGATGAATTGGCCACCAATTATCCTCCAGATATCTACGATCCGCACAATTTGTCGCACGACTCGTATTACGACGAACTGTCGAAGAGACAGAAAGACGAAATGGAGAGAAGAGAGAGAGAGAAGAAGACGAAAGTTGAGTTCATTACTGGCACTAAAAAAGCGCACAGCGATGGCAGCAGTGATCACTCGATTAAGAAAAAGAGCAAATGGGATATGCCTTCGGGAAGCAATAGCAGCGCAAACACATCGCAAGTGTCATCGATTAGACCGCAAATTGTAATACCAGTTAATGCTGCCAGTGGTTCGAAACCCACTATTATCTCAGCATTTGGTACGATTGGTTCGAAAAAATCGAAATAAATCTAAATCGAGGTTTATATGTGCACAGAATGTTCCCAAATAATAACATTACAACTTATCTCACGTTCAGTGATTGATTAGTTGTGCGCTGCATAAACAATATGTTTATTTATAGGTACGAACTTCGTGTACCAAACGTTCCACAGTTTGAGTCTGCTTTCTATATCTTTCTTAAGTTGAATGGTTTTTATAATTTTAAAAAAGTTATTTATTCAAAATATATCTGTAATTCGTAGATAAGTGCTCGAAAAATCTACATATAATGCGTAAAATTTTTGTAGAGTTAATAAACCCAAATGAATATGTTTATAATAAATTATTTTGAAATAAAATTTAACGTTAATTTGATTTTTAAATTGCAATGTTATGTGTCGTTTTGATATTAAGTTCTAGATATTTAAAACGTGTTATTTCCGTAAATATCTGAATTATAAGTGAAATTACGTAATCATACGAAATTAAATGTTTACGAATTTTTTGGCAGGATTTATGATTTTCAAAACTAGATCGAAATGATTACAATGGTTTTAACTTCGATCGAAACTAACTTAAATTCCTCTATTAAAATCACTTCTAAGGAATTGAATGTATACTGTCTTAAGCGATCTTATCCCCCACTCAACTAAATCACGATAAAATCGAAAAATTCGTCAGTTGCTATGGGATATGAAGTCGGTTTTTAACCCCATTTGGGTTTTTTAGGTTATGTTAATGCGTAGACACTGTACAGTATATAACAAAATGCAAAACTTTTAATGATATTTTTAGTGTTCCAATTTTTTAAACCGAAACGATGGATCAAATGAAAACCGAAACCCCATGTGAAAAAATTCCATTTTCATAATTACTATGGGATAAAATGAGTTAGAATAATATACCGTACCATAACTCCTCTTCGTTACTCCACTTTAGGATAAAATCGCGTAAAATGGTATATGAATTTGTTAATTTTTTAGCAATTATAAATTGCACTAAATTTTAATTGATGTTAATTTAAAAAATGTTTTATTTTATAAAATGTTGTAAAAGCTGCGAATTGAATTATTCTCAGTAATTAACGATTTTCAACGCATCCATTAAATACCACATTTGTTTAATATAAGCTTCTGTTGTAAACGATGTACTGCTTACGAGTTAGTGCTGAAAATTACGATCAAATCCAGACTAAACTCTAAACAAAGAGCGAAAGTAAAGTTTTCACATCTAAATAGAAATACAAAAGTTTGCTTACAGTATATAAGTTATGCTTGCGATTTGTTTTATTCGAGTGAAATGTTTATAAAATCAAAATTAGACCAATACAAGTAACACAACACAGAGGCGCACTATTTCTATCATTTATACCAATTAATGGAATTATTATATATGAAAATCGATATATTTAATAGCTATTTAAGATTTCTTTTTATCTTCTTCTTTGAATGTTGAGTTTAACGGTACTGTTTAACATAAACTATATCTATATTACGTTATGTCATGTATTAGAATCAAGGATTTTCACATCAGGATTAAAGTTATAAATAGTAAATAAAAATAATAATTTCGAAAAAAATTAATTATGCAAAAAACATCTGTTGTGTTGCGTTTCTCTTAAAAAACAAAATAAATAAGTATTCTATTTAAAGTCATCCCTAAGTTGTAAGTTGTGTTTGATGTTTATTTACGAGCAGACATTGGACAGCACGCGCGCAAAAGCGTGTTTCCTGCGATCGAAATATTGCCTCAAAATTTTCGAGATAAAATTTTTGCTCTTTAAAGGACATTTATTGTCCACTCGAAGTGTCCCCCAATACATCATTAGTCCATTTTTGCTGTTTAAGTGAAAGATAGCGTGAGAGGGAGAAGAAGCTCTACATTCAGGAGAAGCAGAGAAAATAAGCAGAAATGCGTTGAGATATCATATTTCTGAACATATCTCTCAACCGATTCTGTAGATTTCGGTTCTTAACTATTTATTTAACTCTTAAACTACTATTTTATTAATTTCGCATAAGTTATCGTTATCTGTAATATTCTGCAGAATATTTATTTAATCATTAAATTTCATAGTTCGATGCACTTTAGAAAAATATTTATAAATCTAAAAAGTTTTATCAATTGGGGTTCGCAAACATGATAACTGCCGATTTTTTAAATAAAATGATTTACCTTTTATTTATTTTTTCTATAAACAAAAATATTATAATAAATAAATAATTCTGTAATTAAAAAATAAATAAAAAGAAGCATTAATGAGTTGCGCTAAAATTATTTCGCTTCTAATTTTAAACTTCAGAACAAAAAAATCGAACTTCAGAAAAACTTATATATGGTTTCTCTAAACTTCACCCATTTTTCAGTTAGCGATTAACGCGCAGTCAAATAAATTAAAGCCAGAGACCTTAAAATTTTGTTTTGCTTATTTTGCGCTCGTCTACTGTACGGAATAAGTTTCCCATCAAACCCAAGCAGAAAACACACGTGAAAGAAAGCGAACGATAAAAACAGATGATATTATTTAGTGTTGTGAATCGCATATAAAAGTTTTAACGACCGCAATGGTTTGCAATGGTTTTTGGTGCTGTTTTCGCTGCGATCTCCAAATAAACGTTTTAACAAAACAGCATTTTCTCTAAAAAACATTTGCCAGTAATCAAAAAAGAAGTCACAGGATGTGTCATAGAGTGACAAACTTGGCTTTTTCTTAAAAACGGTCATACATTTGCGTTTTTTTAATTCGGTAAAAATAGTTTTGGAGAAACTATTCATATTTAATTTTGTAAACAGTTCGTGAATGAACTGCGAATATAAAGTGTGCATTGAGTCGCTGATTGAATACTTCTGTTAGGTTTTGATCGCTTCTTCCATACAACACAGTGAACACAGAGCGCACAGTGCAGAGCACGCTGTGGTCTCTGCTTACAACTGCTTTCTTAGCGAATCAGAGCTGCGCTGGCGTTAAGAGAGAGCTCAGCTCATCTTCCATTATCCTTCGCCTCATACTTTCAGCATCTCTTGGCAGTGCCTCAGACCGCAGAAAGTTTCAAATTATAGCAGTCATGAGAGCGCGTCATATAACACACACCAAACCAAGGCTATGGTAAGAAACATTTGCAAAAACAACGGTTCCTCGAATTCTGTTTGAGTTTTGTGAGAGTTCTTTAACGCATTCGATCAGTGCTTCTATTTTACAATTATCGAGTGCTCGATCAACCATTCTATGCAACCATTCTATCCAACAATTCTATGTGTTAATAGTAAAACAATCATTTAACAGACTCAACACTTTACTAAACTTTTTAACGAATCATCAAAACTTTATTTAACGATATTTTATTAAAAATTGTGTTTTGTTTTTTATGCATACAAACTTATAATTAAATCTTATTAGTGTTTTAGTGCGCAAAACATCTCATAGACTATTGAAAACTGATTTGCTTTAATGTTTGAACGACGTATGTTATGAGAATTGTGGTCAAACTATAGAAAGCTTACATTGCTTTGTTATAAAAAGTTTATGTAAATAACTATTCGATACCATTTAGACAATTGATTGACTACAGTGCTGTACACACCGTTAAAGTTTCGTTACAGTTACGCATTATTATCCATTTGTGCACATTTGCGCGCATATCATATACTCTTTGTTTTATGCAATTGTTTACCAAATTAAGGTAATCTTATTATAAGTTTTAATTGTTGTTTAAATTTATCTTAAATTAAGTTATAAAGTGTTTAATATAAGTTATTAAGTCCAAAAAAGTAAATTATAACTGTTATGTGATTCGTTTTGTTTTAAATAATTGAATCAAAATTGAATTAAAGTAAAGTAGATTTGAATTGAATTAAAAAAAATAGATAAATTCAAATTAAGAAAAATCAAATTAAAAATTTTTGAAAATTGAAATTACAACACTTAACTGTTATGCTTTATTTGCGTAAATACACGAAAACGCATTTCATAAGATTAAGCAATTAGTGGTACAGTATTGAGACATACAATAACTTATAGTTTTACAGTTTTTGCATTTTTCTGTACAATACTTACTTCAGTATTGCGTGATTCATACACAGATTCATAATTATTCTCTTAATTAATATTTAGAGGAAAGTTTGTGATAATTTTATGCAATCTGTGTGATGCATACAGTAAAATAACCATAAAGCTATTAATAGAGAAATATGATAATAAAAATGAATTCTGTTTTAACTGACATATTTAATACGTTATTATAATGTATTTGGCATCCAATTTATTGTTTCTAAAATAAACGCAAACCCCTTATATAATTTATATATAAACTCAGATTCCCCGCTATAATCTATGATTAGTATGAATTTGAATGCAATTTATATGCCGTGATTGAATGGAATGGTTAAAAAAGTAAGAAAATAGTAATTAGTGCCCACAATAGCCAACTCTCTGCAGTGCTCTCTCCTATCCTCTCCCTCGCTATACTGTACATCCCTATAATTGATGCACAACTATATACTGTACTATAAACCGCAGTACAGTAGTAACTGTTCAATATTTTGAAGGTCTTACTTAGTTTACGCTTTTGATGTATGTTTCTTACCAGAGAAATGTGAATTTAATAATTTATTCGCGATGAATGGTGTATTAAAATAAAACTTATTTCCTGCTGCATCCCATGTTTCCATATCAAGATCGCATCGTTAGTGCATTTAAATGCGTGCATAAAGCTTTAAGGTGAATACGGAGGAAAGAGCTTTATTTATAGCATTAATGCAGAATTTATAATAAGATGACGAACACGTGCTGTATCTCTAAGTTCGCTCTACGCCTTAGACTTATGCGGTTTTGTAAAAAATTAAACCACACGTTTTTTATAGAGTATGTGTGACTGGAAAACTGACAGGAAATTCGGTAGATTGCGAACTAGATTCGTGCCGGATATGAATTCATTAAAAAGTTGGAATTACCATCACATGGGAGTTTAGTATTCATGATGAGACACAAAACGCGTGCCAGTATTAATATTTGTTGGGACCCACCGGACATATAGCTTCCTCCCAAACGAGAAAAAAAGACCGTTAAGACCTGATTTCTGTAGGACATACTGATGATCCTCTATTGATGTGTTTTACTCTTAAGTGTTTCTTTAGTCTTAGTGCTGTGGCTTAGTCTCTGGTCCTTATAAAAGTGTTGACAACCGCATATGGAAAACAGATGCGACTCACCGATGGTCTGACGGTATTCGCATTAAGTATTAAGAGTCCACTGTTGTCAATAAAGTAAACCATACTTTTAAACGCGGTTTCTATTATACAGTATATTAGCTTACGTTTTGGCGTTCAGTCACAATCACTTTGACAAGCAATTTGTATTTCTAAGTTTATCCATTCGATTGTTTTACTCCGCTTTCAATCACTAACTCGTAAGCGTACAGTACTTCAGCGCAATTTTCCGATGCATTACAACTTTATTTCGCAATATTATTGATTTGTATTTATATATTTATTAAACCCTAATGTTTTATTCGTATTATCACTTAATATCAATGATATAAATAAATTAATGTAATACAATCGTATATTAGTATTATTATTTGTATGTAAATTAAAACTTATGATTTATGAATGCATATTAGAATTGCGACGATGAATGTGGTGATCGATTAAAATGATGGATCGTTTATACTCTATTATGCGTTTACTTTTTATATTTCATTTATATATTGCGAATGGATTATTGGCGAAGAAGTCTCAATGTAAGTCTAATATTTGAATCTTTTTTACTTTAATTAACATTCGCTTGTATTAAGTCATAAATTATTTATTTAAATTTCTTTTTATAATAATCAAAGGTTCGGTTATGTTTCTATTTTTTATCAGTATTTTTTTGAGTAATAAAAATATCGCAAGAGTTATCAAAACTGTTCGCACTCTATTAAAATTGGCTTATATTGAACGCAATAAATGCGTTTTTTAACTTCAAAATTTTTATTATGTTTTTAACTCTTCACGTGTAAATTTTGTTACCCATTTATGTACATATAAATATAGATATTAAAATTTAAAGAGACATACCTTCCGAGTTCATCGGGAATAATAAAACCGTTTGG
>JAQGAW010000064.1:0-48722 GCA_034698025.1 Phthiracarus crinitus
TTTCAACAATGAACTTTTTTCATTTCTATAAATTTTTTTCGTTTAAAAGATGAATTTTTGAAGATAGGAGTCTTTTTTTCTCTATATTAATAAAGGGTTTTTTAAAGATAGGAGTCTTTTTTTGAAAATATTTTTTGAAGATAGGAGTCTTTTTCTTTATATTAATAAAGGGATTTTTTTGAAGATAGGAGTCTATTTTGATTATAGTAGTCTTTTTTGTTCTTTATGTTAATAAAGGGAGTTAGGAGTCTTTTTTGAATTGTAAAATCCCTTAATAAATATAGAGAAAAATTCCTTTAATAAATATAGAGTGCACAGACAGACAGACGGACAGACAAAGGCAAATCCATATATCTGAATTTTGCAAAGTCAGATAAAAAATTCATACTTTAAGGACATTAAAATAATTTTGAAATGCAGTGATTAATTTAATGTATTTCTTTGTAAAAAAATAAAAATTAAATAAATTATTCTTATTAAGGCCATAATTTGTCAAATTAACTATTTTAAGAAATAAAATAAAATTGCAACATTGAGTTTAAATTGAAAAATATTAGTAAACGATATATGAGCTCACGTGTCAGTTCAATGTATTGCTTAATAAATATAGCGTTTATACAAATTAAATATATCAATGTTTGGCAATAGAACACAAACGAAATATACTAAATACACAGCACACTATGCACAGCGAACTAAACCGATCGATATGTTATTTTTATATTTTTAATAATTTCATGTCATAATAAATAAACAATATTACAAAAACTCTTGAGAAAAGTTTTAAGAAAATGTATTTTCTAAAGTACATATTTTTTTAATATAAATTATAATGTTTCGCAATTAGAAAAACTATTGATTTATAAGTGTTTAAAGCTTCATATTATAAAATAATTATTTCGTTAAAATTTATTTAGTTAATTACGTAACACAACAGTTTTGTAACTATAAAACAAATATAAAACCAACAAATATATTTTGTTGATATAACATAATGAATATTAACATCTTATATGTATTTTATAAAACAGACATAAAATTTTTAAGGAAAATGAAATTTAGGATTTAGTTTCAAAGTAAAATTAAATTTAATTTTTATCAACTTTTATATAATATCAAAAAAAATTGTTATAAATACTACTATGGATGCATCAGAAAAATATTTTAATCCAGAAGATATTCTTCCGGATAATATTATAGTTAAATCTGCTGGAAGTCATTTATACAAATGTGGTTTATCTCATTACAGTTTTAATAACGAAAAAAGAGGTCGTTTTCATCATCCTATGATTGTATTCACTTTACTCCTGATATCTGACATACGTTTCATTACTTTATTGATATTTCAATCTAAAAATAGATTCATTTCCGTAATATTAAGTGATTTCTTACACTTTCAACACATGGATTATATAACAATTTATTTAGTAATAATTTTAACGTTTACAATGTTTGAGCAAATATTTAATTACTTTCTGTTTAGAAAAAATATTAAACCGACATTTTTGAAACCAATGGAAATGATTTCAGGTTTAGTCACTCCAAGTAGTATAGGGTTAAATAATAGACACGATATCTATAAACTCGTTAAATTTACGCAAAAAGCATTTTTAATTGCAAAAATGAATATAAATTGGACCCCTTTTTCAAATTTCATAATATCCTTAATACCAGTGGCAATGAATGTAACTCTATTAGAATTTATTATGTTTGGCATTCCCTGGGCTTTAAGTTTAGCGTTTATGTTTTATTTCTTTATGGGCATAAATATGTATACAATCATATATTTCTTCATAATTTGCAAATATTTAATAATAAAATTACAAAGTATTAATAAACAAATTAATATTGAAAATTTTAATATAACTGATCAACTAATTTGTCAATTGCTAAATAAATTTAATTCGATTCATTCTGAAATTTCTGATTACAACAAATTTTGGTCGAAATTATTACTTTTATATAATATGACATTTTCGGCGAATTGTTTTTTATTACACTCTATGTTTGTTAAGAAAACAGGATTTATTGAGAAATTGATTTATTCTAGTTATGGTTCAGTAGTTTTATCGTTTATGCTATATTTTCTTAATACTACTTCAAAAATCGCATTGGAATCATATAAAACAAGAAATTTATTTCTAAAGATATTAATTAAAAATAAATATAAATTAAAAATCTTTACTAAACTAAAGGTTTGTATTTATTAGTCAAATTATTAATTATATTTTTTTGTATTTTTACAAATTAAAAAAATTATTTTCCTTATAATTCTTTTAAGTAATTAAGTGTTTTAAAATATTTAATTGTTTAGGTCCTGGAAATGATAGAAAAAACTAGTAAAAAGAAAGTTGGATTTTATTGCAGTAATCTATTTATAATGGATTATTTCTATTTTTACGAAGTATAGTATATTGAAATTAAAGTATTAATTGATTTTCATAAAATATTTTCTCATTCATAGCTAATTGCAATAATCGTTGTGTTTTTCTTTAAAATTTTCGAATTAACGTCCAAAAATTAATTTTTTATGATTACTTAATGATTATATCCAATAAGTATGAGATTATCTCAAAAAATATATAATTTATAATAGTTTATTTATTTAAGCCATATTTTACTATTATTATTTAATAAATTTATATTTATATATCAATGTAAATACCATAATTCAAAATAAAAATGAATATTATTAATTTATGGATCTTTTAAAATAATAATTATTTCAAAAAACAAACATTCATTGTCAATGTTATATCGCTTTATTTTGCAACAAAGTATGATTCAGTCTAGAAAATTTAATATAAAATTATTAATCATTTTTATGATAAATTTCATGTAAAATTCAGTATTTTTTATAGAATCGTTTTATGGGCATTTGATAAAAGACTTAACCAATGGTTTGTTCCAAAATATTTCCTTCGAAAAGCAGTTGCACTAAATTTCAACTGAATTTTAATTTTTTAATATGATGAAGATTGACTAATGTATGTTTGACTTATGGATTCATAGTTTGTTCAAACATAAGCGCTAAAACCGCTTTTTAGAGATATAACTTCAAGGATTTTCAATGTATAACTTTCGATGGAAATCAAGAATTATTTATTAATCAAATATCACTATAAAATAGAGATCGAAATTCCAGCTCCAACTCCATTGGAATGGGATTGGAGTTAGGAAAATAGCCTAAAAAATCGTGGAGTTGGAGTTAAATTTTCAAAATTAATTGGGAATGGAATGGAGTTGGAACAGGTTTTAAATATTATTGGTTGGAAATGGTTGGAGTTATTAATATTTTTATTGGAGTTGGTATGGAGTAGGATGAAAAAGATAGTTCCATTCAAATATTTTCCATAAAAAACCCATATTTATAATGTATCAAAAATAATTAGCTTTAAAAAATAAGAGAAATAAGCATTTTATGATTTTAATCGACAACTCAATTGAAATAAATAAAATTAGTGTTGGAGTTGGAATGGAGTTGGTATGAGGCTCTTGTGGAGCTAATTGGAGTTGGAGCACAAAATTAATTTTTGAGAGGAGTTGGACTGGAGTTGGAGTCAGTTTTATAATTATTGTTGGATTTGTTGTGGAGTTGGTGTGACTTCTTAATGGAGTTGGTTGGAGTTGGAGCAAATATTTCTGTCAATTTCGATCTCTACTATAAAACAAATATCTATTTTTAAAAATATTTACTGAAAGTGTATTAAATTTTGATTATTGCATAAATGGTATTATATTGCAGTGACCGCAAAGTTACAACCGTTATTCTGCGATGATTAATCATCAAAGACATTACTATTAATTTATATTACGTTTATTATACGAAATAATATTATCATATATTGTTACTAACAGCTTATAATTTGTACTAAATTTGTCCATTATAAGCTATCACACACTTTGACATTTGCTAACCGTTACTCATTACTGTTACTTAACTCTAAATTTCCTATTTAAGGCTAACACATACATTATCTCTAATCAGTTATACGTTAGCATACGAGCAGTAAGCACTAAGCACTCATTCTAGCCATTTGCTGTCTTACTTCTATGTAAGCATTAAAAACGTGTACATCTCTGAGTATTATAAACATTTCTGTATTTCTTAACATTAATTAAGTGTGAATAAAGTACTTTATTTAGTGTTAATTCGAATACAATGCTTAATGTTATCATCCATTAAGCGATACTATGTCCTGTGTCAATAAACTTGGCGCAGTCGGCAGGATATTAGATATCAAAAGCAGTGCATTCGCACTTAATTAAAAGAATAGTGCTATATTAAGGCTGACCACCTTTAAAGTTACGCAACACTCGTGAATACAATTTACGAAATTTGGTACGTGTTCACCATAAGGAAGTCGCAAACGCTGGTAACAATTTCAAAAATTTTGCTAAAATATTTATAATTTTTTCATTATATTAATTAAGAGTTTGATTTTCTTGGTTTAAAAATAATAATTTTATTTTGACTTGAGTGCATTATACTAGTGTTGTATCGTTTTAATAATTTGTATTTTAATTGTATTTTGATTTTTACTGTAATAATCATTTTGATAGTATTTTGATTTTGATTTTAGTAAAAAAATTAATTTAGATTGTATTTTGATTTTGCTTTTGATCAAAATTATAATTTAAATTGTATTTTGATTTTTATTTTAGTTCAAATATAATTTTGATTTCATATTTTAATTTTGATTTTCTGCTTAAAATCAAAACAAAAATCAAAAATATTTGTGATTTTTAATTTGATTTTGATTTTTTAATAAAATTTTTATTTGAATTGTATTTTGATTGTATTTTGCACATTTAAAATCATTTTGATTGTATTTTGATTTTACTTTCAATGAAAAATTCTATTTTGATTGTATTTTGATTTTGATTAATCAAAATTAAAATTCAAAATATATTTTGATTTTTAATTAAAATTCAAAAAGCGATACAACACTATTTTAAACTGCTTTCATAGCAAATTTTACTTTATTAGTCCAAAGCTTAGTAACAATATATAAATGTATGACTGTATAACTCATAATTTGTCTGTCTGTTTGTCTGTAGTTGTCTTTATAGGCTTCTACTCTGGGGTCCCACCCCCTCTACAAATATACCAATGGATTTAGCTCTGAGAGATTAGAAAAACGTTTCGAATGGGCAACTTTCTAAGGAGGCTGATATGGAAAAAACAAAATTTTTAGGGTAATACTTATACCATTGAACTCAGCTTAAATAGTTGAGTTGCAATCATGGGTCACTTGAGGTACGCATTTTTAGTGGGACAAAACCCACATTTATGAATGAGCTGATATAAGTTAAACAAAGGGTCATTATATGTAGGTGGATAGGATCCACTAAGAGAACTACTAAGAAATAAAGTCATGGATCAGCTCATCAGTGGGGTAATGTCAGCTGGGAGGTGGAATCGGTTGGGATGTGGTGGGGCTTGATTATGATATGGCCAAGTGAGGTCGCATGAGGTATATTGGAGTCGTTTTGTCAGGTGGGGTATGGCCGGGTATTTGGGGTGGAATAGGGCTGGACAATTTTGAATTTGAAATTAATGATGGGACAAAGCTCGATTTTTATGAACATAAGCTTAAACCTGATGATCTTGAGCCCAAGATCTGGGAACATCAAGCTTAAGATTCAAAAAAATTTCTCATATGAGCTTGAGATTAATCATTTCTCACTACAGCTGATTTAAGGTTAAGCTTAAAAGTTAAAAATTTTCTCAAATAGATTTTTTTATAACGATTGAAATTGGCTATATTTTATGTTAATTTTCGGTAATAATTTTCCAACTCAAGTTCAATGGTTAAATAGTTGAGCTCCAACTCAAGAATCTAGAAACCAAGTGAGCTGAGCTTATGAGCTTTAATTTCAAACAAATCTATCATTTAAACTTATATTGAGCTCAAGCTAACTCGCCTAAGCTTGAGTTTTCTCCCATTATTAATATAAACATAATTCTAGGATTGTAAGATTTTTTAAAAAATTTTTGTAAAAACTGAATTATATTACATTAATCTAACAATAAGTAAATTTCTAACTCTAAGACAATCTACAAATCTAGAAAACCGATAGAAATTTCGTTATAATCATGTAGAAATTATCATTTTTAAATTTCCCACAACGACAGTGTTTAAGAATTCGCTTATAATGAGTAAAGTTTAGTAAAAATCATTATTTGTTGTGACGCTATACGTAAAGGAATGCTATATTTAATAATGAGCTGCTGTTGCTCTTAGTTTTTTGTTTTGTGCCACACATCATCTGTTTACAAAGTTTTTTACAATTAATTATTTCGATAATTTTAATTTAAAAACTGGTGACACTAAATGATGAACGAATCACATCTATCGATGTACAGTTACTGTAAGTACTCTAAACATAATCCAATTCACTATAAACAGATGGCGGCTGTATGTATATATTTTATATTTCATTTTTCCTCTATTAAAATAAAAACTATATACCTATACTGAACTGACGAGTTATAGTTTTATTTGTAAAACATGAACCAAAATATTAGACATAAATTTTACTTAACGTTGTTTGCAATTATTAGAAAAACAGATGCGTTAATGTTTAAGTATTCGCTGTTTAAAAATAGACATAAAAACGAATGCGATAAATAAACATAAGAGAATATGTTAAACTTATCTAAGCATAAAAACGTCTATTTTAATCAGTTAATTATATTAAATAATATTAGTTAAGAAATTGCAATCCAAGAAAATATACTTTGATTTTAAATTAATAATATTTTGTTATGCTGTGAAAAACGTTGTGTTTAATGAGATCTATCGAAACGTATCATCTATTGTGTGGTTTATGTGAATACACGATAAATGTAAAGTTATATCAAATAAATTAATAGACTTGTAAGCCATATTAAATATTTAATAAAATAATTTTTATATTTTCATATTAAAAACTTATAAGTTTTGTTTTCTTACATAAAAAATATTAAGTTAGTAACAGAGAAGTTATAAACTTCATAATTATTAATACATATTAACAATTAAGTGCTTATCAATTATGTTTAATATTTTTATTGCCAAAAAGCGCTAATTTATGCGCATTTTCCGACCAAACACTCGAACATAATTCAATCTCAGTATTGAGAGCATTGATGTCTACACTCGCGTTCACAACTGCTTTCAAAGCATTAGTCGTTTTCTTATCGTGCGTTATATACTTTTCGAGCCACTTTTTCGATTCATTCAAATAGTCTTCGCTGCGAATAATATCGTCAATTAAACCAATTTCTAACGCTTCTTCGCTTCCAATAGTTCTGCCAGTAGTCATCAAATCGAGCGCTTTAGTCCTGCCGACCAGCGAAACAAGTCTGGATCCTCCGCCCCACGCAGAAGTGATCCCAAGTTTGATGTGAACGAAACCTATTTTAGCGTCAGGTGTGGCCACACGAAAGTCGCACGCAGTCAATAGCTCTGCTCCGCCACCGATAGCCATGCCCTGAATAAGTGCCACTGTGATCATTGGAAGCGATTGGAAGCGTAGAAAGTTGTCGTGCATTAATACCATCATACGATTACCCGATTCTTTGGATGAACTTAGCTCTCGAATTGTGTTCAAATCTCCACCCGAACAGAAAAACTTGTTCGAACCATATATTACAGCTCCCGAACCTCGATTCCAGTACTCGAGTTCCGTAATCACGTCACACATCTGAGACATCATTGAACCAGAAAACGAGTTCTTTCTCTGCGGATGATTGAGGCAAATAGAAGCGATTCTTGAGTCGTCATCTTTGGTTAAGTCAATACTTCCTCCTTTGTATCGCGAAAATTCTGCCCGAATATCGTCGATCAGATTTCGTTTATTTTCTAATTTTGTAACAAACGTCGAAAAGCGAGACAAAGAACTAATTTTCATTTTTTAAATAAAATAATGAAATGAAAATTGAGGAAAACATTGATATATTTGTTTTCCAATCGAAAAAGTAGTTTTCCGAGAAAAAACCGGCGAGTGTTGAGCACATGAATGCGTGCGTCACCCGTTAAGTAATATTAGTTTGAAACGATTACGAAACTGAAATAATACAGAACTCTTAATGAAAGTTAATTGTTGTTTAAATATATGATTGATTGACAAAATTATTATGAAATAAAATGTAATTTTAAATATTATTCTATAAATTATTGCTTCAAATTTAACTTGAATTCGTAATTGAATTTAGTGTATAGAAAAGCAATTAAGAGTAAATTCCCCTCAAGGAAGTGTTGAGTAATTTCTATAACCGAAATTTCCACTCAATTTTGCTTTCAATCAAGAAATACCCAGTTTTGTTCCAATTTTAATATATGGTACACTAGTAGTAGTTTATTTCTATTCCATAATAAGGGTAATGTCACTCATTATTGATATGAATTTAATTCAATTTTTAAAAATCCATTAAAAATAAGTTTTAAATTGAAAAACTTTCTTCTGCTTAATTAAAAATTAAATAGATATTATAAGACATAAATAAATTATAAATGAACTCAAATTTATATTTCATTAAAAACTTTAATAGAAACACAAAACCAGCAGAAAAGAACAAAAAAATAAATGATTTTCAATAAGATTAATAGATTATATTCTATCGTAAAAATAAAAATTGTAAATATATTATTATTTTGTGATTATGTTATATAGATTTTTGGCTTAAATTTGTTTTGACAAATTTTATACATTTTAACTTTGGATTTCTTAATAAAAATCTCAATACATATTTAAAACTTATAACAACTTACAGACTAATTTTACTTTTGATTCTAAATAATTTAATCATCAAATGATTTTTTTGCCTGTAAACAAACTCTTAAATTTAATTTCGTTTAGAGCACACGCATTACGAAAATATATTTCCCGATAACATAATGCGACTTAAAAATGATAATTATTTAAACATTTTCTGGGAAAAAACAAATAATTACGCGCAACAATAAACTCTCAGTTCAATGTCGCAAACCAATGTGTACATAAAAAAAATTAAAAATCTTGGCAGCGATTTTTTTACTTTGAAATTTTGAGAGATTATGGAAAACATAATAATTAAATTTCCACTTATGCTGTTTTTATTCGCGTATCAGTTATCGGTTGTATTGATATGTCGGGAATGAGTGATAAATATTTCTCGATTAATTCTTGATCGATTTCTTCCGATGTTCTAAATATAAGGAAGAAAATAAATTTAAACTTTTGTCTACGCATATGTAAAACTCCATTAAAAAATAAAGCGTAACATACCGATCATCTTTGTTATATTCTTGAGAAACGTCATCCAACTCTTGAGTAGCAATTTTTAGTGATAGTTCTGATTTTTCCAGCTCTTTTTCTAATGACTGTATTCTTCTTTGAAGAGCAGCCACTTCTCCTTCAGCCTAAATATGTATTATATAAAAATACATTTAGTGTTTTAAGCATATAGACATTTTGGGTTAAGGTTAAGATTCCACAATTAGAATCATGAGTTATTTTCATCTTTATTAATAAAATCTTTTAAACTTAAAGATGTAACTTTTGAGTCTAAAGAAGATTAACTAAACTTAACGAGGCTTAAGAATTTTGAGGGCCAACACTCAAAAGGAATGGCATGTGTGGTTGTTTTGTTTTTGGATTATCTTGTTTTGCAGAACAAAATTAATAACTATTTTATTCTTACTAATTTTCACTTTTTTCTAAAAAAATGATCACAAACAATATTTTATCAAAAAAAGTAAAATCAAAAGTTACGCGTTTATAATTTCTAAATTAACGTTAGTTTAATAATACTATAAAATTTTCTCTAAAGTGCAAAAACATCACATTATTATCTTGAGAATGAACTAAGCATAGTCTTAATAACAACTACCTATTTATAAATTTAGAATTAGAGTATTCATAAATTATAAAAGTTTCATAGTTGAGTATTAAGTAAATATAATAAATTAACCCAACGTTTTCAATTATCAGTAAATAACTAACCGTAAGTTAACCAGTTTAGTACTCCTAACATTCCCTGAGTTAACAGTTTTGGAATTTATAAATCAGTATTCAATTAAGTTGAGTGATTTAAAGTGGTGTCTCAATAGTTAAGTTCATAGCAGCGAATATTTTAGTAAAAGTGCATTTTAAAACGCAGAAAACTTAATAAAATTTTAATACACGCGCTTAAAAGCTCAATTTTTCTCTGCACTACTGTATGCTAATCACTACTTGTCAAACTTTGTTTTCAATTTGAATTAAGTGATTGATCGCGCATTGACTACGCAGCGCACATTTAACTATTCGTTCACTAAAATAGACCCAACAAAAAGATTATATTACGATTCAATGCCAACATTTTTGATATGAACAAATTGCCTATTATTAACTAAAATCATCAATGTTTAACTAATCAACAAAAAAATATTATTGAATATTCGTGAATAAAATAATACAGAAAAAATATGTAAATAAGTATTAAAATATAATATCATACACGTCTGAGCTGTACATTTTGAATATTGTGCAGTTCATTGGATATGACGCGAAACTTCATGATAGTTCCGGACGAGAATATGGAGCTATTAAACGCTAGTCCCGGATAACCAGCGCTCGGATTTCTTCTCCGGCGTTCGGTTATCTCTTCCGTCTGAACACTAGAGCAGCGGAGTTTTGAAAATTCTTCCGTTTCAGTGTCGGACGTTTCCGATTGATTAAGATGTTGATCGTCTCCATTCGCGTTTGGATTTAAATTGTGATCACTGGCGTCGTTCAGTATATCATCGTCACAATCGTCGATGTCATCCACAGTTTTATCGATTTGAATCACTGGCATATCATTTTGAATCGGCATTATGTGCGAGCGTTTTGTTTAGAAAAATATTGTTTCAGTTATACAGTATAAAATGCGGACGAATTTTAGGAAAATACTCTCATTTGTTTAGTACTCTAGAAACTACATAACAAATTAAAATACATTAAACACACGAAATGTAAATACTAGTTACGAATGTGTTGTGTGCAATATAATATCTATGTTAGTCATATACACATACACAGTATATATACACTTACATAAATTCTCAAATTGCCAAAAATAACTTCTACATCTCACGAGTGAAAATTCAACTTCTCCTCCTCTTTAGCATTCATTTCTCTCGAACGCGATTAAAACGCAACGCTTTTTAAAAATCTACACACACTCGAGCTGAACACACACACACATACACACCACAGTTTTGCACACTAAGCGATAGTGCAAATTTAGGGCAATCTTAATTTAGCAAAACCCCCGTCCATAGGGTGGTGCGTGTTGTTAGCGTAATGTTTGATTATACAGTTAAAAAACTAATTTTATATTTGTTTTTTATTATAAAAACTAACATTTGCTGTGCACTAACAACAACAATATGCTTGATTTCGTTAAAAAACACAATAATAATCTCTACATAATTAAGATTAATTTATGAGATACATTTCCGATGCATATAATTTTTTTATGTAACACTTAAACAAAACAAAAATTTCTTTCTATACTTAGCAAAGCGTTTTGGGTTTAACCCCATAAAACTAGTTTCAAAATATACAGTATAATACTGTATAGAGTATATCTAAATATACTGAGCGTATGCATAAAAGAAGAATTAAAAACGTTTTTATTCAAACCACAATTATCCTTTTTTTCAGCGAAAAATTTTTATAGCATTGTAAAGAGAAAGAATAAACATTATATATAAAACTTTTTTTTTCTGTATTAACAACTTTCTTAAAATAGTCAAACAAACATTAAATAAGTTTTAATGTCGGTCTGTCATATTAAAACAGGCAGTAATTTTTTTTCATTAATTTGAAAGCAGAGCTCGTTTTTTTTCTAAACATAGCTTATTATTTATTTTTCATTAAGCGGATACACAACATTAATAATTATGTAATGAGATCGTCGAATCGTCGACATTAGAAAAAACTGCAGCCTAAACGTTGACCATTAGTGTGTCTCATCGGAGGCGAACTAAAAACGAGAAAAGAACTAAAATAAAATTCAACAGACACTGAACTTTCGTGCATTTTTCTAATCAACAGTTTAAATCACAGATCTCTGTGTGGCCGACAACGAAAAGTGTTTAAATTATGTTAAGTCACGAAACATCGGAGAGTATTTTATTGTCAATGACCAACACTATGCGTATGCTTTAGCTATTAAAAAGCTATCCGAATAACATTTTTTTCACGTTATACCAGTAATTATATGTCAGTGATAGCGATTAAACGTGAATATAAACTAAATAAACCGCGATTCAGTATTTAAGCATTTAAGCATTAGCCTATTTTAAATTATGAATATACCCTTTCGTGTTGCAAATAAAAGGTTTACCGAATACTGTACCTTAAATCTACATAAAAATTCTTTATTTCAGTCAACAAATTGGGTTCTTTGTACTCTGTATTTATTTATTCAAACTCACGTAAATGCGCAACAAATAATCAAAAACTAAAATAAAGCAAATCGGTTTTATATTTTCAATGTTGAAAAATTAAGAGACTTTTTTGTAATAGTCAAACAAAAAAAAACAGTTTCGTCGGGCATAAGAAACATTTCAATTCCATTACTATACTGTAGAGCCAAAATAAGCGGTTATGTTTAAATTTCTTTCTTATTTTTTATTTAAATAAAAAAATTTGTCAAATTATTTTTCGTTCAATTTTGTTTCCAAAGTACTTTTCTAGCGAATTATTCAAACACACTATCATTTTGGATAATTTATATAGTGTGTGCGGGGCATTATATTCGTCTTATTCTCTTTACAAATAGATCTAATCATAGCTATTAGTTTTCTAAAGGCTAATGAGAAATTAATTGCGAGCTTAAATTCTTCTTTTATTTGACCATAAGATAGCGTTTGAACTTGAAGACCTCCTAGTGATAAGCGGTTTTAGCTTAAAAAGTTATTCGAAGAAAATAAATAACATGAGCGCAAAAGCATTAATTTTTTTCGTAATTCATGAATAATAATAACTAAATGTAATTAAGGCTATCTTTATTTATGAGTAACCAAACTTATAATCATAAATCTTTGGCTTCAATTATCAGTTTAATGTTTTTTATCTATCTATTTCTCTCACTCTACTTTCCTGATGTGATTATTTTATTTATCTCGCGCTTCACAAAGAATGGCCCAAACATTCAAACAATTATTTATTATAAATAGGAAAATGTTTATTTTTTTTTGCTTAAGATAAACTGCTAATAATTAACTTTAGACAAATAATTATTGAAATTTGGGTTTCGATTCTTCTTTTCTGTTTGTGGGTAGAGTTCAAAAACTTATTTTTGTTTACGGTTTAGATTTATATCAAAAGTTTAATTCGTTCGATAGATAAGATATTAACGATGTTTTATAATCAATTTTCATTTATAATCATTATTTAAAATTAAGTTAATGAATCTCTCAATTTCGGCTTAATTCGAAGTTTAATATTTATTAAATGATGACATTTTCTTAAATACAAATTAGGTTAACCATTAAAAACCCTAAAAAGTCAATAATGTTTTTTTTAATTACAGATGTATTGCCAGCATTAGGATTTTTCTGGTAAAATACTATTATAAATAATTATGATTTATTATTCCGTATTGATATTAAACACAAAAACACGAATACGATTATTTTTCGAAATTTAAAGAAAATATTTAATATGTTTACGCAATTTCTTATTCATTTATCAAACATTTTTCGTTAGAATCGGACATATATTTTTATCACGAATTTTTCAAACTTAATAATTTTTATTTGCAATTATTTGTTTTCTATATTTTTTTATATACAGTATTAACAAATTTAGATCCTGGTCACAAAATCACTTTATATCTTAAGTTCAAACTTTTTAGTTAAATACCAGACTCTGGTATTTATTTCCGTTAGAATTTTTCTAATGGAATGGTGAGATTAAGTTATTTCTAATGGCTAAATACGGTAAATACGGTATGATTCCAACGAAGAAAAATAAAGTGATTTATGCGATAAGCTCTATTCAGTTTCCACTTCGTCACAAAATATCCAAAAAATTAATTCATAGCTGGTATTATGTTTTATAACAGTTGAGGAATCATGTTTTAAGCTATATATTGTTGATTTTTAAAAATAACTGCCAGTTATTAACTATTTAATCATATTAAATAAACAAATTTTGTGTAATCGCATTATCTCTTACTTGATTTAATTTTTGATTATTTTTATTAATGTTATTACAATTCATTTTAATTTTAATGTCGAATATAAAAAAATTTATAAAATTAATTTAATTTTGCGAATAATAAAAAATGTTTTAGTATGCAAAGTTCAATTAAGTCATAAACTATTCTAAGTTTTGTTTTATTTTTAATATTTTAATATGAACCTATGTATGTATACTCACTACTTTTTTAAAAAAAACTTAACCTGAAACAAGAGTAACATTCAGAGCTATCAAAAAAACTATAAATCATTTTTAATAGAGGTATGTTTAAGTACGACCAAACAGTTAAAAAATAAATTTTAATGATGCCAAGTATAGTAAATTAAATATTTTTTAATATCTAAAATATGCTGTATTAGTGCCGGTAAGTCTAATCTAAATTGATATTTTCAAAGTTTTATGTTTCTATTTGTTCTTAACAACTATTGAATTGAATTATAAAATATCAACAAAACTACTTCTGGACGATAAAGTTTGTTAAGAGATGCGTAATTAATTAATTTTCTTATAATACAGTATATACGATCAATTATATATGGAAATAAATTATAATATCTTTGCGTGTTTCTAAAATCTGAGCCTAAAAATAAGTTTAATCTTTATTTGCTTTTAAAATATAAAAGCCTTAATTTGTAATCAAACTTAAATCTCAAACTTTATTAAATATATTTAATGTTTGCTTTAAAAACCTAAATATTTCTAAAATAAATATCTCAAATAAATTAATATATAACTGTATAACTAGTTCAAATCAAAATGAATTTGTTGAATATATAAATTATAGTATAGATTAGCGTTAAATTTACTTTAAGGTTCTGGCGATCAAATTCTAGTGTGAAATTGAATTGCGCACTAAATTTATTAAAAAATAAATCAAATAAAAACAGAACCGCATATTATGTATGTATCAAATTATATTTCATTTCTTATGTGTGCACAGCAGAGACTTAAGATTTATTACCTAAATTTTATTATACACGTGAAGATAAAGATCTGTTTTTTCATTGCTCAAAATATAAGCGCAAAAAAAGTTTCAGAAAATTTACTTAAACTGTTCCAGAAAAAAATAACACATCCATTAAATGCATTTACATGTCGCTATAATATATCTATATATAATCGAAGTGATAAACTCATTTGCATTTGTATTTGAGTTTCGAATCAATAAATGACAACCTCTTTGACAGCTTAATCACATATACCTGTTGTATTCTAAAGCGAAGTTAGCAAATAAAAAGCTTTTTCTTCGAGAACTGAAACAACTGTCAGTTTCTGAAATATCAAAGCAATTGAATGATTACTAAACGAATATAATCATATTATTTTTAAATAATTTCTCGCTGAACACAAAAACACGTGAACTCAAACAAAACAGTTGTATTTACACAAATATATTATAAAACCGATTTGATTTATTGTTTATAATAAACAGTGCGTTGAACTTTTTTAGGTTTTGATATTTTTAAACCATTATAGAAACGCTATGTTGCGATAGATCAGAGAGAAAATCGATAACTGATCTAAAATTGTGCTTAATTTTTTATCACGTAATTCCTGATATTTCAATTTTGTTTAGCAAATTCCCCGAAAATGAGTGATAGAAAATTATTATCTTTAATTTTTTGGGCTACATTTAAATTATGCAAAAAAACATCAATTGAAAAAGAAAATTTTAAAATAAATTTTTGATAAACATGTTAATCTATATTGATAAGGAAATTTATCTGATTTTCAAATATTTATCAAAGCAAATTGTAGCTTTTTAATCAAAAAGTAATCTAAAAATTATTATTAACTTAGTTTAACAAAAAATTATTTTATAAAAATATTTATAACCTTTAATTATTAGGTTTATTTTATACACATTAATCCAGAACAATTAAACTAAATATAATAATAGGCAGATTTACTTTATAACTAGCAAAGGGTGATTATTGAGATTTATTGCAGATAACCCACTCCTTTCTTTTTTATTTTGTTTGTTTTTTCCATCTTCATTTGTGATAATTTTTCGCTTGGCTAGTAAATTATACCTAATTTTCATATAAAGTTAATTAAATTTACTATAAAAAGAAAGCTGCAAATAAATTTTTATGAACCTTATATTTATAGTCATTAAAAGTTATAAAAAGTATTCAAATTTCGTTAAAGGGTTGTATATCTTATAAATATTTATGATTTTAAATGACTAGATAATGAATTCTAAACACACCTTTGTTACATAAAACAGTTTACAATTTTTTGTTTATTTTTTCATATTTTAAAAATATATGTCACTTGAGATATGATTATTAAAAAATTATATTAATCAATATTTCGTGTATCGGTTATTATTATATTTATAAGTATTATAAGTATTATAAGTATTAAAGTTGTATTGAAGTTCTGTATTAGATTTCGATATATTATTTCTAAACAAGTTTCAAAATATTAAAAGCTATTTTAAAAATAATTAACAAACTATTGTTTAATTCTGTTTAAATATTCAACATAAGAATGTCGGATGTTTATCTAAAAGAAGAAAAACTTTCTATAAGCGTTCTTATTTTTGAATATGAATCGCGTTCTTAAAGCAGTTATTTATTTTTGTAATGTCTGTGAATCATTCCTTTTTTGTTGCTTTACTGTAAAAGTTGTTATTATTGCCCATAGTTTTTTAAAAAATGTTTCTAAAATTCAATATTTAATTAATTATATTAACAATACAAATTCAGTAGTATTAACAGTAAAAGGTAAATCGGTCTACTTTTTGACTGACAAAGATTTTTGTAAAATATTTTCGAAAGTTTCAAGTTTTTCTAAATCAAAGCTATTTTTACAAATTTTTTTAATAAAAACAATTTTAAATCAATAAATTTGGCAAAAAAACAATGTCAAAAAAACTGTTGAACTAAATTTACATTTAGAAAAGAGCAAAAAGTATATATATTTGATCTCTATATGTACTGTTAAATGACCAACAGTTGGAACGAAAATTGATTGCATGTAATAATCACTGAATAAAATGCACAAAACAATAAAGCTTTTAAAAGTCACAAAAACATTTATCAAAAAAATCTTCTTTCTATTCTATTATATTTATTATAATGCGAGTTTGTCTGCCAAATATCATTATACTTTTATTCGTTTATTGATTAAATTCCGTCAAAAAATTTATTTATGGTATCGTAGATGTTTTTGACGCGTTTCTTATAAAAAAATGTAATAAAATTTTTGGCAAAATTTTTTTTAAGATTAATCCGAAAATATTTTTTATTAGAATTTATAAATCTATATCTATAGCGTTATTTAAGCGTTAGTCAACAATATAGACTAACCAATACGCTTACAAATAATTACAGATATCTTTAAATGACACACAAGAGCTCTCAATGTTCCGAACGTTGTTTCAATGGTACGAAAGTGACGCGTAATGTGTGATTTCCAACGATTTTCCAAACTGGAAGCGACTCATGTAAGATTATATAATTACACGCATCGCTGAACAATTTAGTTATACGAATAAAAATGTAAGTTTATTTATATTAAACAAAGCATTAGACTATTGTTTATAGCTATGCACGCAATCACTTGATATTAACCAGGCATTTAGACTTATTCATAGATTCTTGCAAAACTTAAAATAACAATTAATATATTTATTTATATATATATTAACCGTAAGTTAAATTCCCTGCAATTATTTGCATGTAAGTAAAATATTCGATATATTTAAGACATTAGTTGTAACCATAACGCGTTTATACTGCATTTGATAAAATTGCGTAAAAGATCTCTCACTGGATAGCGCTCTATATTTGTCTATTCATTTCCACTATAATTTAACAGTTATGTAAACAAGTTTCAATTTTGAATTTAAACTGGATTAACCTCTATAGGGTTAACTCGTAAGTTGAAATGTATTAACTAATTATTTTGCAATTTGAAATGCATGTTAAGTTGAAACCATACCTACATATTATAGTTATTAAAATCATCTTTCATACTTTAAATTAAATGTCACTGAATAAACATTGAATAAACATTTTTATTTCTATTACACACCAAATAGTTTAGAAAAAATGTTACTTTGAATTTGATAGGATTTTTCATTAAAAATATTTTAATTAAAAAACATTTGCTTAATATAATAAAAGAATACTTATTGCTTTCTTTTCGCACCACGTTTTACATCACTACTATTCTCACAAACTATTGCTGTTTAAACTAGTGATGGAGAGGCTCGGGTTCCAGAGGCTCCAGCCGGAACCTGAGCCTACATTTGAAAACTTGAACCTCGAGCCTCAATTAAAGTTAGACCCTGAGCCTCCAAGCTTCTTTGATTTTTTAAGATGAAAAAATATTCTTCAATAATAATATTACATCGAATTGTCGGGAATAGTTTTATGATAAATTTTTACATATATTTTACTCGACAGTATAACATTTAGTAGTTTCTATCAATTATTCAATTTTTTTAATGTGTTAACTCAGCATAAGTCGCCTGATGATGACTAGAAGTGTCTAATCGAAGCGTTGCGCAAATAAAAATTAAAATGTTATACTGTCGAGTAAAAATTGACCCGAAAAAATATTCTATTTAATATCAAATGATAGAATAGGACTTTGACAGAATAGAATGTTTTGGTAACTTTTATATTAACGTAAAAATAAATATTATTTAAATAACATTATTAAAACTTGAAAATTTTCTAAATGTACTTTCCATAACACAAAAAATTGCACAGAACCTCTCTAGCGGAGCCTCTCAGGTTCAGGCTCAAAAATTTGAGAACCTCAAGCCCGAGCCTCTATTAAAAATTCGAAAACGAACCTGAGTACGAGCTGAGGCTCCGGAATTAGGCTCCAGAGGCTCTAAAAGTTTATCACTAGTTTAAACAAGTTCTTTCTGTATGCAAACATTTTTTGAGTATCATAAATTTTTAAAAATAAAAATTATTCACAAGTGTTTGCTATTTAGAATATACGAATTGAAAAAATGAAAAATATAAATTATTACTTTATTTATCGATTTTCAATATTAAAATCAATATTTTGAGCATATAAAATGAATTTGCTTAAACTAACGTGCTTTACTAAGTATTTTTTTTAATTGCCAGCTAAAATAAAAATGAATATTTATTTAATCCCTAAGAATGAATATTTCAATGACGTTAACTTACTTTTTCAGCTTATTATTTCGTTTGGTATTTGCAAGTCATTTAATTGGAACTTTTGAAAAATTGGAAATAAAGATATCCATATAATAATTATTAGTTACACGCAATTGTTTAGAGATATTAACGTATTGTTTTTATGTAAAATAGAGTTCATAAAATTTATTTTACATCTGAACTGTTTTAATTATTATAAAAATTAGATATGCATAATCTCTTGATGTTTAATATGAACAATTAATTGAATTAATTAATGCATATGACATTTGGATAAGTTTTTATGATGAAATTTTTATCATCCCATCATTCATTATGATCACACCATTTATGTTTCATTGCAGTTCTAGTCATTGCATTTAATACTCTGCAGACTAAAAATTAAACTGAATTGTGGTCTGTCTGTCTACCAATTTGTTACTGATTTCTTTTAACTCTTTTATCTAAATTAAAGCTCACTGATGGGATTACATTATCGATATTTGTATAAGTCTAAGTAAACTTTATGAACAAAATATAAGTAAGGAATAAAATATCATGAGTTCAATAAACAAAAACAAAAAATCGATTAGTGAATGAAATAGATTTTTTTGTCATATGTTTATTATTATACAAAACCAATTTTTATGAGTGCATTAATGCTTGAAATTGATGCTGAAAATTGCAGAGTGAAAATCAATGCTGAATGTAAAAACTAAGTTTTGAAGTTTAAAATGTCTATAAAATATCCACCAAAAAATTCAATTTACCCAAACATTTCTTTAAAAATTCCAATGCAATATAAAATACTTCATCCATTCGTAACAAATTTTTGACGTAATTTATTTGGTGACAATTTAATATGATAATTGGATAAAAATGAGGAAAAAGTGAAACTTTTTTGCTTCAAAATAATTTACAATTTTATTCATATTAGGGTATATACTTTACCATACCTATACTGTAATATCCAATTTCAATAAACACTATAGTAATTAACATTACAATTTTACTTACTTAAAGCACAATTAAATTTATAATAATATATAATTAGTATATAATAAGAAATTAATGAACTTAGGCCTCAAAAAATTAGTTT
This sequence comes from Phthiracarus crinitus, assembly GCA_034698025.1. NCBI lineage: Eukaryota > Metazoa > Arthropoda > Arachnida > Sarcoptiformes > Phthiracaridae > Phthiracarus > Phthiracarus crinitus. The sequence continues at coordinate 20,437 of JAQGAW010000064.1, forward strand.
TTAATTAAAAATGCAAATGTAACTCATTATATAAGCGAAAAGATTTTTATTTTTTACATTTATCTTTTAAATAATGATATATACTGTATTTTAATGCTCAACTTTCTTTATATAACGCTTTGATAAACGCAATTAATTAGTTAGAAATACATAACCGAAATGCAATATATTATTTGAACAGAAATAGCAGCAGAAATAGTTAAGGGTTCCGGTGTATATATAAGTGAATGTATGTGTATGTGTGTGTGTGTGTGGACGGCTTATACCAAATACTCAATTTAGCTTATGCTTTATCTTATTTCAAATACACACTTGATTGCGCTTTCGCTTTCATTTATTCGACTTCCACTATCATAGCCTCTCCTGGATCTAGTCTTAATGATCTCATATATAGGAATTCCTTTTCTCTATTCGGATTACTCGATATTTTAATTCGAGAGAAATGGAATTTATCGCTGAAATCTTTCACTTTAACTTTTTTGCCAAAGTTGGCAAACAATACGTAGCGAAACCGTGTGGTGTCCGCATCATTGACTCGATCAAAGTATCGTTCCAGAACTATCACATTATCATCAATGTAATGAAATAAGTAGTTTCCGTGTTTGCCCTGATTTTCTAAGTCAAAATTGTTACTACGAAATACGGTGAGTTGATTAAATCGGTGAACCGCTTCCATTCGTTTAATCACGTTCACCGATGTATAATTTGGGTGCACTGGTATCCATGGCTGCGACGCGTTTGATGCCGAAAAATCTGCATTTATGTTTGATGACCATTGCATTGGGCATAACTGTCCGCCTCTGTATTCCTATTTATATAGATTTGAAATTATTATAATTAATTTAAACCACTGTAATTCAGTTAAGTTTTGTCTAGAAAGTCTGGTCTAAGAAAAATGAAATAAGTGACGGAACATTGCGCGTAATGATCATGATTTTGTTATGAAACTTATATGATTAATATAAAGCTCAACCGATAAATTGATTACATGGTCTTAAATAGGAAAGTAAGAATTGATTAGCGTTTACTGGTATAACGTAAATAATCACAATGGCTAAGAAAAAATTAGTGTTGTTTGAGTGAACTCAGCAATTGATTCTGTAAAGGAAGGAATGACCCAATTTCGGGTTCGTCAAGCTTTTCTACTATCGAAAAACATGTAGAAAGATACTGTTAGAAAATTTTTTAAAATAAATGACAACCTTTTTGTACTTAAAAGAATTTTTTTGTGGGGAAACTGCAATTTGTATTATTTTCGGTAATTAATTTTAAGTACAATTCACAAATAGTTTTAAAACAAAATTTTTTTTCATAAAAAATAAAATTTAAAAATAGGTTTTCATCAATAATGCGCTTTTCTATTGCTTTAGAAAAAGTAAGAAAAAATCATAACAATATTTACATATATCTGTCATTCTTCCGTATTTATTTTAAAAATTTAGTTTTCACAGACACATCAATCTTTATTTTCTTAAAGCGGAATATATATTTTGTTTGTGTTTCTGAATAAATAGTATTAAAGGTGAGATTATCAATCAAAAAATATAAATCTATAGTAAACACTCGAGTATATAGGCTTTACAATCTTTTCTTTCTACGTATTCATACTTATGAATTCTTTGCACTTTTTCTTTGATACCTCTCGGAATTATCACTAAGAATTTGATCGAAATATCTAAAATTACCCAAAAATACAAAATAAAATTGATGTTTTAAGTAATTACGCAAAATTCTAACTAAAAATTGAATAATTAAGTAAATAAAATCGGGATATTTTTTTACTAGAAATTAAAATAAAAACACAAGAGTGAATAATAGTTTGCTGAACTAAATCGATGAAACAAACCGCTGATATATTTTTTCTCCTTTGAGTATAATGGGATACGTTTTTTAAAAAATATCAACTCTAACGTGTGTTTACACTCTATCGGCAAATGCATCATAAATGACATGAGGATTATGATTTGTTCGATGAACACGAAAGTTTATACGAATTTGATTCCTTTTCATGTTATAAAATAATTGTGACAGAATGGGGTATATTATTCACTGGATATTTTGTTTTTCTTTATTTTTTATGAGTTTCTTTTTCATCATTATTTTTCTATGGGGCTTAAGACGTGTATATTTTATTTTTAAAATTTTTTATTTATACATGTTTTTTAGTTTTTTCATAGTTTTCATACAATAAAATAATTTAAACAAGAATTAATGAATTTTTTGACACATAATTAATGTATTAATCAGGCAACTATTTGAGATGAGAGAGAGAGAGAGAGAGAGAGAGCTGCCATTATATCGAATTTTCGCGATTATGCATAAATAAAGTTACTGCATATTACAAGAGCATTGTCTTCAACTACTGTTCGGTAATTGATGACTATATTCGCAACGCTTTGTTATTGAATTGTATTATAGCACTCAATATAGCAGTCAGTGTGTATATTGTCTTTAAACAATTTTTACGTCAAAATCTATAAGTTATGGATCTGTTTAAGTTTCTTTGCATTTGAATTTACTTTAGGAATAGTTACCCTAAAACTATGCAATATAAATAAACGAAGGTATAGATTAGACTTTCTAATCGTGAAAAATTTAAGGCCCGAACACGATCTAAACACGGAATACTCAAGTCCGAGCCGGACAAAAGCCCGAATAGTTTAAATTTACAAAGCCCGACACGGCCCGATTTTTCTTAGCATAAATATTTTAACTATAATCTCATATTAAAATTAAATCTCTATTCAATTTTCTTTGTTATAACTCTACTTTATGCACAATAAAATTCATTTATGATTATTCGAATTTCATTTTACAATATTTTATTATTTTGTAAATAAAATATGGTCTATCTCAATATTTTCTTCCAAATTAAAAATTTGCGGACTTTGTTTTTAAATGCCATAAGGCCGGCTCGACTCAAGCTTGCTACATTTAAGCCCGAGCCTGACGAAGCCCGACAAGTTGTCGGAGGCCCGCCAAGGCCCGAAAAATCGGGGGTCCGTTAGAAACTCTAGTATAGATAACTTCATAGCACATCTAATTTTATTGAGATTTTTGAATGGATTTTAGCTCAATTTGTTAGTTAATTAATATTAATATTAAAGTTTTTTCGTTCACTTTTCTGTAATCGTTACACATATTATGGTATTTAAAAAGTACAAGCAAAGTTGTATATCGTAATCCAAATGCAATGTTTAAATGAATGTTCAGGTGAATATGTTATAAATCTTTTGGTTGTTTGGTTATTTACTTTCGTTAAATAAAATAATATAAAAATAATTTTCCCTGTTTTCCCGATTTTAAAGATTTTTTAAAAATATCCCGATAATTCCCGATTTAAGTAAATTTGAAGTAATTTTCCCGTTTCAACAATCTTTTAGAAAGTTAATAATTATTTTAAAAGAAAACTTGAATCTAACAAACTTTTCTGTTTCTAAGTTTCAAATTATTAAATATGCTCAACTTGTTTCTGTGGAAGTTGAGCGTTATTTTTCAATGTATAAACATTTATTAGGAGATAATAAGCATAATTTAACCGAAGAAAAATTAAAAATTAATCATACAATTCAATTTTACTCTTTTGTGTTAATTTAGAATATGTTCAGAAATTAATTAATTAAATGAAAATTTCCAAAAAAAATTTTTATTCGCATCAAATGCGGTTTATATTTTTTTATTTCCCGATTTTCCCGCCCGTTTTTGATACTTTGTAGTCCCGGTTTGTCACATCCTTACAGATTACCAATCTATAAGAAATTACAAAAAACCTATAAATTTATCTATAAATAAACCAAATCTAATTATAGCATATAGAATTATTGGTTAGATTGCAAAATTTAAATTACGGTAAATATGTGCCAAAATATTTGCTTTAATGTAAAAATATTAATGCTTTATAATAATGTGGTTAATTATGTAATGGCTAATCAAATATAAATATTGGTTATAATAAAATATGTAAGTTAAAAGTTTCTATTTCTAGTTAAAATGCTGCATTCTTATCTTTTCAAATTCAAAAGTATATAATTAAACAATTTTTGAATGTTTTTGTTTAGGGTATAAGGAATTTTGAATTAAAAAAGTGCTAAACAAATGTGTCTGAAAGCTAAATCACGCACGCATTGCATGTTCGATATCTATGATGACTGACAAACTGTCCGAAATAGCTATCAGAATATTTATTTTCACATCTCAGCACTTGTCTTAAAGCTTAGTTAAATATTGATGCCAAATAATTTGGCGATCAATCTTTCACTGATATAAGTGAGAATGAGTCGACAAAAAACTTATTCGCAACTAATATTATTAGAATTTTAAATTTAGGAATTCGAAACTCTAGTAATTACTAGTATTTTGAATAATAATTTTGCAAATGTATTTCTTAACTATTTGTTATAATAAGATAATCAAAGCACATTTAATCAATAAATTAAAAAGTATGTGTGCATATTTATTTTTAGAAACATTCCTAATTTTACAGGTAAGTCGCGTCATATTATATAAAAACACTCGATAAATTGTCTAAATGACATTCGGTCGCTTTTATTAAATTAATAGTATGTGACTATTAGCGAATAAAGTAGTAACTGACTTAAAGGTATGGTAAAGGATTTCTTAAATAAATAAAAAGTTACTATATTCTATATAATTTAATTAAAATTTCATTAAAACTTAATAAAACGACTAGTGTAGTTAAATCAAAATTCTCTTTGAAATATGCACATAACCCCAATATAACTTCAAATATTTTCCATTGTCAAATTTTTTACTTATTTTTTACCGAAGTTAGATAAAAATTCTTTAACTTTTTTTCAAAAAAATTTATTTTATTCTGAATTATTTATCAAATATCTTTAAAGTTTCCAATAAAACTGAGTTGAATTATGCAACCAAAATAATGCAACATTACCATCGATATGTATCAGAAAAGACTAGTTTATTTACTATTTTCATAAATATAATATTACCGTAACTTAAATCGCAAAATATGTAATTTTTTCACCGCATTATTTTTTTTGCATTTCAAGACATGCCCCAAATTTGCTATATTCCTATATTCGAGGAAAAAAGGAATTTGATATATGGTATATTTTATAATTTATTAATTAAATGGTAAATATTATATGCAGTTTTTTGAGATTAATCAATAATACTGCGATTTAAATTTTTATTGTTGCAATAAAAATTTTCATATTTCCTGATTAAATAAACAAATCAGATACGATGACGACGTTTCAACAAAAAGCATTTTAGCGGATTTTTTATTCTGTTTCACCAAAAGAATTCAAATGGAAATGATTTTTTATTTGAATTGCAAGTTAAATGGAAATTTAAATGATTTTCGAATCATTTTTATAATGATAGCGATTTTAAATGGAACAATAGTAGATAAGTCTCCGGAGAGAATGGAAAAACATCTAAAATGATAGTTGTAATGGATTGAAAGAGCTTTTTCGCAGAGAAAACATAACAAAAATAAAATCAAAAAATACTAGTTTTGTATAATACTTTTTCTCGTATCGTGTATTTCCAAACATTTTATTTTGGTTTTGTTTTCATGCTTACCAAAAAAATATTTGCTCTTATTCTTAAAGAAAAGTAGTTTTATTGTGTTATTGCTAATAAATAATGAAAACTTGAAAGGTATTATCCTATTCAATATGTTTTAGTAATAACATGTTTGTTCTTTGAAAATCAAAATAATAATAATAATTCATAATACTGTACTCTCTAGTAATAATTTGGTAGTAAACGTGAATTTAGTTATTTAGAAGAGTTCATATGAAACCAAACAAAAAGAACAAAACAACGTTATCTTTTAGAAGTGTCGTCTAACTTATAAGGATTATTGGAGTTTTCGATCGAAAAAGTTTCTTATGCTCTCATTTCAAAGAGAGAACTAACTTTTGTTCCAACAATTTTCAAAGCTTTTATGGATAATATATGTCTAATTTTTGTTTATTTTATAGATTATTTATGGATTTAAATCGAGAGAAAAATTCTTTTTTAAATTACATAATAATACATTTCAAGGTTTAAAAGTAACTAAACGTTCTTTTAAACTTAATACTGCAATATTGACCATTACTTGTCAAATTTACTAAATATAGTCTCGTAAAAATGTAAATCGTTTAATGTATGAAATAGTGATGATAATAAACTCAAGCTCAACTCAGACCAGTAGCTCAATCTCAATGCTAAGCTCAAGCAACCTTTCCGAGCTTGTAGTTTATGCTCAAAGCTCATACATTTGAGAGTTTAAATGTATTTGAAACATAAAATCATACGATAAATTCATGTTAAAATTTTTATTTAATTAAAATTAAGTATAAAAATATTTTAATTCATGTTAAGTAAACAAAGTCGAGTGTTTATGCATTTGACTGTCTGTATGTCTCTGTCCGTTCACTCTTTAATAGAGGACTTTAAATGATCTTTATACTGTATTAATCAATGGATTTTAGACGGACAAAAAAAGGAATGAGAGCGATGTGAACACTTCACAAATATATTTGTTACAATGTTATTATTACCATCCCTCACTTTTAGTCGCCACTAGTGCTTTACTGTTATATACTATTAGTGCGATACAATGTATATATAATGGTGCCGACATAAAGTATGGATACGCAAATGTATCACTGATTAGTTACATTATGTATCAAAGCTTCTTTTTATTTTTTTTGTTTAGCACTATTTATGGTACCAGACATCTCATGCAGTTCTTTTGTCTGATTAGGAGCAACATTGAATCATTCATTCAAATGTTGTCATTACTTATGTAAAATATATTACTGTAATAAAAAACATATGGTTTATCTTCAAAAATGCGAGATCTATATGAATGTGTTGTTCATTCTGAAAATTTTGAAACTTTTTACTTATAAGTAAACTCAATGATCAAACGCAAGCTAAAAGCTTTGAAGTAAGCTGGAGCTCAATTATATAACTTTTAGAGCTTAGAATTGAAGCTCAAGCTCAATGCATCCCAGGTTTTAAGCTTAAGCTCAACCAGTTCAAGCTCAGACTCATAATAGATGAGCTTATTATCATCATTCAAAAGTACAATGCATACAATTTAATTCTCAACACTTCATTAATTGACTGAGAAAACTAACAATAAAATACATAAATAGCATAAAGTATAACACATAAGTTACACTACTATATACAATAATTATTTATATATTACAAAAATAATCAAAAAACCGGATCAGTCATATATTCAACTAGAGTTTAAGCCCGCCTTTGGCGTGAGAGTGTAGTGTCGGATTTAGATACAAACAAGAACATTCAAAGAGAGCTGACTTTATAATAACTATGGTGCAACTATGTATGTCTTTAAGTCAATACTGGACAAGCTAACAAATCCCTTAATTAAGGTAAAATTAGTTAAAATCACATAATAAATATAAAGACTGCGGACACCAATACAGACAGACAGCCAGACATGGTCAAATCCATAAGCTGGACTTCTTTATAAGAAAATCAGCTAAAAATAAATATAATAAATGAAAAACCTAATGAAACCTTCCAGCCCTATCCTACCTCAACCCAGACAGACTCCACTCGAGTCCAAACTACCTTAACCTTAATTTAACTTATATTATTGAGCTTTGGTTAATTGCTAAATATGTCTGTGCGTAAAATCTTAGTTTTTCTACCCAAACCCCCTATTGGAGAGTACCACCTACCCCACCAAGCTGAGTTCAAATGATATCAGTTCAATCGGTCAAGTTTCCAGTTTTTTCACTTAAACCCCACCTCAAAACTTCTGAATTGATCCTTATCTCAGAGCTGAATCCATTGATATAGGTGTCAGGGAGGGTCTTATAAAGAGATCCACAGACAGATAACTAAATAATGAGATTTATATATAGTGATGGTTCTTTGCAAATACCATAAGCTATTTAGTTGTCTAAGCTTATTAGAATTTACTATATCATAAATTAACAATAATAAAGTTAAATAATAAATAAAATTAGCAATGATTAAAATCGTTTCAAACTGACTTAAATAGAAAAAATTATGGATTTTATGAGCAAAATTTTACTGTTTAACAAAAATGAAAAAGGAATCAAATAAAAATCGTTATGATTGCGAAAAAACATGCATAGAATATACAGTATATATTATGTACGGTATTAAACATAAGAAGCGATGCAAGTGATGCGTTAATACGATTACCTTATTAGTAAGAATATCGTATGAATCTTGTAGACCGATCTCATCGCCATAGAATAAGCTGATAGTTCCAGGTAACATAATTAGCAGAAACGCAGCTGTAATTGAATAGTGAAAACCGATCCGATTGGCGATGCGAACCGTTGCGACGTTACCAATACTCCAGTGAATCCATGGAAATGTTTTCGGCGCGTTAAGAAAAATAGCGTTCACTTGATCTCTAATAGTCTCGGTTTTGTTAACATCGATAGTGAGTCGAAAATCAATCAAATCAAAATAATTTAAGATATCAACAATTTTGCTGGCATTGTTGTTAACAGTGTTAGCAGTGTTGGCATTACTAGCGATCGTTGGATCATTAGTTACTAATGGATTTCTCATATAATTTGACAACAATGTATGCCTGCTATTGTGCACAAAATCACTCGAACATATTAGTATTTTTCTATTGCCACGCTTTTCCTCAGTCTCTCGTCTGTTCAATAGATTCCTTAACCGCTCCAATACGCTATATAATGCCTGCTCGGAATCGATTCTCAGTAGATTTAAATGTTTCAAATAGAAGCCATCGACATGTTTGAGCCAAAACTCGAACATGTCTAGCATTTTTCGAGCGACTAAGGGATGCGACCAATTTAAAAATAGCCGACCGCCGAATGAAAGATGCGACTCTTCCATGACTGATTGGAGACGATCTGTCGCACTGCTTGATGTCCATTCCAGATCCTGTTTCGTAAACACAAAACAACAAGAAAAGAGGAAAATAGGATTTCGCTTTAAGTATGGCATGCAATTGAAACGCTTTTATATATTGTCTGTGCTCTCAACTAACATCTAACATCAATAGTATTAAAAACATTAGTGATGTCCATACGCTTAAAACACTCTCTCGCTTCAGCTTCAGTTTTAACGCTGATAAATAGCACCTGAATTCACTATTTCTCTAAACTATTTTTGGCTTAGGATTGATCCCATTTTTAGCTAAACACTAATTTTTTACTCTCTAACGCATGAGTTTTGTTTTATTGGAAACTATTTGTTTTTTGCGCATTATTAGAGTTTCCAGAATTAAATTTTTATTTGAAATTTTTAATCCAATCATAATTGTAATAATTAGAGAATACAATTCCATTTGCTTTATTGTAAGTTACTTCGATGTCGATTTTTTACTGTTTTCATTTGTTTTGTTGTTGTTTTTGTTTGCTTTAACGTTATATTTCTGTTATTCTCATAATTATATATTATGTAATTATACTTTAGTTTTAGTAAGTATTAGATTTTGGTTTTAATTTAGAAATGGAAAACAAACATATTTAAGAAAATACGAATCAATATTATTTATGCACTCAGGATATCAAATGTCAAACAAATTTTGAAACATGCATGTATAAAATATAATATATTACATAATTAGATTATAATGCCAACTAAAATATCAATTTGGTACGATTTGGTACGATAACTATGACCAAATAACAAATAAGAAAGCGCTCTATGATAGTGAATGTCGCTAAATATCTGACTTGGGATGAAAACATTTGTAAGGCATTGTAAGAGGTTAAGTGTGATTTACCAGTGTGTCGTCAATTATTCCAGACCATAACATTTACTGCATGCTATTCTTCTTTTTTTGTAACATAGTATTCACTCCAATTAGTAAAGGAAACTTTGTGGTGACACTTAGAGTAATTTCCAGCACATAAAACTTCTATTACTGTTGTGTTAACCATTCAATAATCTCTGCGTATTTTTTAATTTTAAGCACTTAAGCAATTATTAACAATTTTATCTTTCAAACCGGGGATGAAAATCTGACACTACTCAGGCTTAGACAATATTTTTGCATATACAGTATTTAATTCCAGCGCTGATAATAAAACTTATTTGACAGTTGTTAAGAGTGCATATGTTTGGTATATATATTTGCTGAATGTAAAGCAAAGCATGGATTCTTAAGACGAATACGTTTCTCATAGGAAAAAACTAGAGCATAAATTGGTCAATGATTTCATTTCATTGAAATTGAAAAATCAAAATCAATACATATCACTGTATAAGTTTGAGTAAACATAAAAACACTATCTCTATTTAAATATTTAGTTTTGAATTCATAAATACGAATGGCAAGCCTATGGACATCATTGTCTATAACTACTCGACAGTCAATCGAAATAAAAGAAATATTAGTCTCATACAGTATAAAGTTATGCGATTGTACATAATTTTTAATTTGAAATGATTTTTATTGTACCCCAAAATTCTACTAATTCCTAGAAGTTATTAATTCAAAGGGTGTCTCAAACTTTAGTTTCGCACCTAAATTCCAAAATTCTAACTAAAATTCAATTAGTTTTGGATACCCTTCCGTATGATTGAGTCCCCAGAGAAATAAAACATTGGAACAATCTGGTAGTAATCACTTATATATATGAAATCCCCAATGACTTACATTGTTATCATCTATAACGCCACTATAAAAATATTGATACTCTCCAGACTTATTGAGAAGCCAATGCGCTGCCCACGGATGCTGATCTGAAGTATGCGTAGCACTTATATCCAATATCACTCTGATATTTGCTTTTCTTAATTCTTTAACCTAAACATATTTAAAACTAATTACTACCTATTTTTTCATTCAACCATTAAATAATGAAACTCATTATATCAGTTTAATTTAGATTAAGAAATTTTAAATTCTATGCATTTTAGTTATATAATTCATGAAAAAAGTAATCATTTTTGATTATCTACTGTTACTGGAAATGATATATTCTACAAAAATATACAATAATAAACAGTGGTATTTTGTTCATACCATTAAAATGAAGTCACTTAGTTTGCCTAAATGTGGATCAACACTATAGAAGTCAAGCACGTTATCATATCGATGAGGATAGTCTAATGCGGCGAATATTGAATTAAGTCTCACTGCTTGAATACCAAGATCCTTAAGATAGGAAATTTTGTCGATAATACCGCGAAAGTCTCCATAACCATCGGCATCGGAGTCGCGAAACGATGCCGGAAATATTTCATAAAAAGTAGTCCCTCTCCACCAATATTGTTCTGAAACATAATTCACGTTATGATCTTCAGCTATTGGTTTACGACGCGTTAGATATAATACGATTACCAGGAGAACAATAGTCGTAAGCAGAATGACTAATGTAACGCTAAACACGAGTTTAATGGTTGATAGATATGAGTTTAGTCCAACAAATCTGTAATCACGTCGAAGAGCGGAGTGAGGAAAACGATTTTTGATTAAATATCTTTTTCTAATTTCTTTTGATAATGAGTTCTGCATTTGTGTCCAGAGAGCGTCGGATGAGGCGTCGCCAGCGATACTATCGTTAAGCGTTGCGGTGTTAGTGATCCCAGGTGTTAATAATAGATAGCCTACGCTTCGAAAGTCTTGATCACAATCTAAGAGTCGCGTAGCACTACTCGTATCGCTATCGCTTGACGATGATTTACTTATAGCCAGGCTATTACTGTTACAGTTACAGTTAGTGTTACTGTTTGCGCTGGTATTCGTATTGGTATTGGCATTGGTCACCATTACATTACCAGTAGCGATGTTAACTCTGCTCTCTTGACGCTCGTCTGGTATATCGCTCAGCACGTGAAAGCTTACGCCTTTATTCAATCGTAAGCTCGGTGCAAATGAAATCGTTTCCGAGAGATGCATTTCAGTTGCCATCACCAGTCCATCGATCTATTTTCATTAAAACAAAAAAAAGAGAAAAGAAAATAGCAATGAAGAAGAAGAAGAACGCATAAACTTCATTGAAAGCGCAGCTGCTCTTTCCTAAATAACGCAAAAAACACTTTTATGGGATATTGCACTGCTCTAACTCTAACTCTAACTCGTAAGAGTAGCACAAAACTAGACTACGATTTTCGTGTTCATCCACACTATTTCCATTGCGCTTAACTATAACTTAATTCAAGCGCATTTTCTTCTCTGTTCTCTCTCCTCAGTCGCTCATACACTCTCCCATTCTCTCTCCAAAATCTGCTGCTCATTGATATTTTTATCATTAACATTACATCTTTTTCTCTCTCGTATAATAAAAAATGAATTTCGTTCACGAGTGAGTGCTGGCAAACTTAATAACTTATTTAACAATTTATTAAGTTGTCAAACATAGATTAGCGCTACAGTTATAATCTTAACAGCAAAAAAACATTAAGCTTAATGGCATTAACTTAAATGTTAAATGAGATATTTACTAAAAACTAGTCAGCATTTATTTTAATTCTATGTTCAATGCGATTATGGTAATAAATTAGCAAATATATTAACTGAAATCCAGGAATTATTTGCAGATAATATTTTATACAAATATGTGGTTACATATTTCACGCTAAACGACGTGTGGGCTGATTTCAATAAATTGTTTTACTGTTTCAAAAAATAAAGTTAAATAAACAATACACTTGTTTAACAAAACACTAATTTTTCATGTAAAAACAATATATTTTTCACCCAAAAAATTAATTTTTCAAATAAAATTTTATTTACTAAAAACGAATGATTAAAACTATCAATTTCAGACATACTTAAATAATGGTTTTGAAGCGATCAAACGCTTTCTTCTAAATAAATGTAAATACGATTTTATCGAATTGAAAGCGTTTAACTTTAAGTACAGACAGAATTTTCCATCAAATAAAAGCGTCTAAATATAAATGCGAGTGAGAGTGAGTGTGAGTGTGAGTGTGAGTGTGAGTGTGAGTGTGAGTGTGAGAGTGAGAGTGAGTGTGAGTGTGAGCAACGCGTTTCTCCGAAAAAGTTTTCTCCACCCAAACATACTTGACAATCAAAGCAGACATCATTTTGTTTGATAACCCTCTCATTTGTCTAAATAAGAAATACAGTGTTTGAGTCGTGCTTCACGTAAATTGCGTTTGAGATGTGTTTGCAGTTAGAAAATAGCGCTGCAAACCGATCGTTATTACATGGCATACATGTTAATACTGAAATGCATGACATGCCAGAGAGAAAAGCAATATTACTTTCACAAACTTCTTATTTGTTTCCATATTATTCTACTTATGATTTTTTTGTGCTGTTATATGACTCGATATATGAAATATCAGTAGAGTTCAAATATAAAAAGACATCGTATTGTGTAGAGATATTTTCGGATTAATAGAAAATAACTCTATATTTTCAATTAGAAATAAATATCAAATGTTCGCGTTGAGTAATAAATAGAAAGGTCATAATCACGATATATTTTTGATGAAAAAAGAAAAAAACAATATGAGTTAAATTGAAAATTATAGGTACTTATATTTAAAATCAGAAGGTGATGCGAAAATGTGAAAAACGCTAGTTATTCTCACTAAACTATACTGTTTTTCGTTAAACTGTGTCATTTTGATAAATCTGAACGCCAACAAAATTATAATTAAATTTAAATATGGATGAGTTTTAAACTCAAAATTATAATATTTATATCATTAATATTTTATATATTATGCATTAAGTATAAAAATACAGATATTTTGCATTTGACAGCACATAAATTCTAAGCTGTTTAAGCAGAAAAATCCTATTAGAAAAATATCGGAATGCATCTTAAATGAATTGGTTCCAGAAAAATGCATTGCTATTTAGTTCCGTTATTTTTTTGGTAATCTTCTTTTAATATATAATATCTATATATAATATTCTATATATAATTCCAGTAAACTTACTTATCATATGCATTTATAACCCTCTTTTCCGTAGTAAGCATTACGCTGAAAATAATTGCTACAGTACTAAAGTATAGTGACTGTTGTTGGCTTTTTGACTGAATAGGTAAAATATTTAATCCTAAACCGGCGGTAAGTAAAACACCGAAAATGTTGCTTAAATCAAATTAGTTTGTAACCAAATTTCATAAAATTCTGAAGGGCTGAAAGGAAACCCAGAATCTTTGATTAAAACCATAGTTACCCAAGGGGAAGGTCTTGCCCATGTCTGAACCCCCTAGAATTCTTGAAAAGTTGACCAACCCCTACCCAATAATTTGAAAATTCCAAAACCAAAAAAATTTGGACATATTTGAAAAAAAATTTTTTGTCAAAAATAAAAAAAAATTGTGCATTAAAATCAATGAGTTTTTGTCACCCCATAAAATTATGGCCAAATTTTCAAAAGATTATAGTTTAAAGATCGCTGAGTTTTTTTAGGCGACGTAAATAAGGCTTTTAGTAGATGAAAAAAATTGAAAAAAAAGATTTTGTCCCAACACCCAAAACATTGTCGTTTAAATACGATTAATTTTTGATCCCCACTAAAATTTGACTTTTTCTTGATCTGAACTCCCCTAGAGGTTCAGATCTTGGATAAATATGATTAAAACCCAATTTTATAAAACTATAAAAGGCCTTTGGCAGAATAGGTTTAAGGATTAAAATATTCTGTAATACATAGGCTGATTAGATTTTTAATAACAAAAAATTCAATTTTACTGATTTAAACTGACTAATAAAGAAAATTGACATTTTTATGTATTTTTTAAATTCAAAAATTAATTTATTATGTCTATAAATTAAAATAGCTATTTATCAATATATTACTTTTATAATAAATAAATAAACCATGAAGTTTTTTTTAGGAATTAACTCTTAAAATTATTGTGAAAAATAATTGATTAAAATTTTTAAAAATTCGAATTTTGTACGTACACTTTAACAATGCATAAGTGGACATAGACTGCTAATAAGGGTCAATTTAACGGGTCAAACAGGTCTGATCAGTCTAACGGGTTAAGATTCTGTTATTTTATTTTTTAACTATCCATATCTTCCTCTCTAGATATCGCTCTTTCTCCCTCTCGGGTACAATAATAGGTGAAAAAATTATAGAAAATTATTACATAAAAAAAATTTAAATACATTTATAATAAGAAAATTAATTTTGAAATTTTTATATTTCATAAAGAATTCAATATAAACATGAAATGCATAAATTATTACAAACGAGATTTTAAGTTTTTCATAATTCTAAATTTGTAGACATGATTCATTAAATTTATACATGCATAATATATTCATTAATTTTATTCTTTATTATTTGCACGAATGTAAATAACTGTTATGTTCTTTATAGTTAGTAAAATTAATTAAAAGAAAATAATAACACGTATGCAAGAATTAAAACAGATTATAAAACTTAATTACAAATATATTAGTTGGAGTGGAATACGAAGAAAGTATCAAAAACAAAAAATCCAATAATAAAATTGTCTGAAAACACTTTCGAAATGGGACTAAAAGGTGGATTTAATTCAATAAACATTTACATTATTTAAAAAAACTACGAAGAGAAGAGTTAATCATTTGTCATTTCATTTCTGCTAAAAGAAGCAAAAATACCAGGCAGTGTATGTGAAATGTAGAGAAAAAAATGCGAGCGAGAAAAGAGAAGCAATATAAAAATTTTCTTTTCATAGCGTTTACGGTTCTTCACTTCCATTATTTCAAACATACAATATAACGAACGCACATAACAACAGCATGTGTGGAAAGAACGATAGACAGCGCAAAATAAAACACAAAAAAACTTTTTTTTGTTAATACTACTAAAGCTAAAAAGAATGGTAAAAAAGCTTAGATGTTTGTTATGACGAGTAATAATTTTTTACGCGCTTTGTTTTCGCCTGTAATCAATACATAACAATCGCTACAAATGTGTATACGCTCTTAACTGTTTATTCAATTTATGACTTATTGTTATACGTTTCAAAGTTAGCGCTGTTGTTATGCTACTGTTACAGTAACATATCATACTAGTAGTAGAACTGCACACAGCTTTTGTGCTATACTTTTGTAAATTACCACACTGTGATTTTATTAGTTAGTTTTAATGGTGTTTATGAATTGAGTTCTGCCGCATGAAGGATGCCATGCGTGTGATATCTAATAAATTATTGAATACAAACAAACCGGAAAAAGTTATGATATCTGGTAATACTAAAAACTAGGATACATTAAAACATTAAAACTGTATGTCTACATTTTTTCTGGTTAGTAATAAAGAAGATTTCATACTGTTTTAAGTATAAACCGTATAAGCGTTAATTACCTTTCTATGAACGGTTTACTATTATTACCTTTAAATAAGATAAAGGTTTTTTGATTCCGTGTTAATAATCAACTTAAAGATTAAAAATTATTTAAGTCATTTGCAATATTATTACCAAATGTAATGTTAATGGCAAAAATTGTGATAAAAGTTTAGACCCTTTTTCGAATCTATTCTGAATTAAAATAATCGTGAATTATGATGTTATTTTTGGATGGGTAATACGATTTCACAATACACCTGAGGCTAAATTTTGATTCATCGAAAACTCACTATTGGAGTAACAACTTTATAATACAAACAATACAAACAAATAATGCTATCATATAACTCATAACAGTTACAGTGAATCAAGAATATTAATCAATGAGTGAAAAATCAAGATATCTTAATTCAAAGTTTTTATTAAAAATTTGAGCTTTGAGTTTCATTTCTTAAGGGTATCGATTAATTTTTAAAAACAATACTTCTAATTTTAAACGATTTATTTCATTGAGACATTTTTAAAAAGCATAAAAACAATAATTTTAAAACAAAAGCCTTATTAGTGTGATCCAGCTATCAATTATTAGTCTTTAGTGTCAAAAATTTCTGTAGAAAATCTAAAGAAAATTTTTAAAAACAGCGCTAAAAATGCGGTTTAGATTACTTTATAATCATAATTCTGGGGCATTAAGCGCGATATTAATGAGACGGAGAACAATACATAAATCATTAAAAAATGTAATTAAGAAACTTATTTAACATTATTGTACGATTAATAAATGAGTAATTATATAAACGTGATTTATGTTACAATTTTAGTTTTTTGTTTTGTTGTTTTCAATGCAAAGTAATTAATCGTCGCTTTTGTTTTTGCGATCAAACAGTTTAGTTACAAACTTCTAATACTAATAATAAGCAAAGTATAACTTCATTTTTTGGATCAAATTCAAAACGAACAAAAAAGGTTCGCATCAAGTTTTTGTTTTAAATTATTTACCAAAAAAACTGAATATTTTAGTAATATTAATGTTATTAAAGAAATATATTGTTTCATCTCTTCATATATATATTGCTGTATCGATCATAAAGATCGTGTGTATGTATGTGTTTGTCTGTATGCGCGTTAAGACAATGAAAGGAAGACGTTTGGCTGTGATCAATATCACAAATGGTAGCAAACAATTTGCGCAATACTAATCTAAACGAACTTCGTGTACGCTTACCAATGAAATATTATAGACGACCTCAAAACTACGCTTTCAGTGAGTTTTTTCTAATGATTTCTGTGTCTAATATTATAAAAACTTTTAGCGAAAATCTAACTTATAAATTGTCAGAGTTTGCATTTGCAACCATTGTTGAGTAACAATATTTAGTTTGGAAACTAATTAAGGAAAACTTTTTTATGCAACAAATATCTAGTATCATTTAACAATAAAACTTCGTTTTTGGTGAAAAGTTCTCGTATTTTGATACTTTTTCATGGAATTTTATATAAACTTATAAATTATAGTTTTAACCGACACTAAGCTAGAAAAATCAATCAAATAAACCTGAAAATTTGTCTAATGGTCTAATGCTTTTTCTTTGAAAAAATCTAACTGTTTTTTCCATAGTATTTATCTTCAAAAAAAAGTTTAACAATTTATATCCGTATCAATATTGGACTGTTTAAGCGTTCGAGTGAAAAATACACTAAAACGCGATCGCAATATTTTCCATATCATCTCTTTTATTCTTGTTTGGCTATATTTTTCCATTTTTTACTGTTGATTGTATATATGTGTGTATATATATCTTTAAGAGAAAAGTGTCATTTACAAAGCTGTTATCCAAAAGCTAGTTTTCAATCGCGAGTTTAACGCTGAAGCTATATCTGCGAACGCATTTCATTGCAATACGCCATACCGTTCGTCACTCGAAACTGATTGTCACAAATACAGCACAAGTAGAAGAACTGGAAAAATATGCGATTAAGTGCCAAAACAGATACATTCGATCTTTTTTTCTCAATTTCGTTTCGCGCAAACTTTGTTTTTTCCTAAAGACAATAAATTTTTTGTTAACACCTGCTTTTGGTGTTGAGATTTTTTTCCTTTTTGATGATGAATTGCATTAAATCACAGGCGAAATGTAAAATGTTGTTATAGCTATCAATTATTTTAATCTCTGACGCGTTTATTAAACTGGTTGATGAAAAATCAATGATTTATGGAAACGCGTAAATTGATATCTGTCACGTTAAATGTCTGAACCATATATATACTAAAAAGTTATGAATATTTTAATTAAATTTATTTTATAAGTAAAATATCTGGCATACTGTATACTGTTTTTTATATTAAATTTTTTTACATATACAAAGCAAAATTATATGAAACAACTAACGCATACAGATTTTTGAGGTTTTTTTTATTTGCCAAAAAATACTTGTTCTATTAATTTATAAAAATTAAGTTTTTCATCTTATTAGCTCTTCTTTTCTTAATTGAATCAAACAACTTTTTCTTTATTATGTGTTTTATTAAGCAATCTTTACTTTTGTTTTTTCCTCTGCTAAAGTATTTATTTTTTTGGTTTTTCCAAATACCGAATATTATATTTTATTTCTCCCAATAGTATAATAAATGACATTATATCTTATTTTCAGAATTTACTGTAACTGACATATACTGTAACAATAACGTTATCTATAAGTTTTTTGCTTATTCTTCTCTTGTTTTAATCATTATTAGTAATCATATGAGTTAAAAATAATAACTAATTTTCCAAACTAACAAAAATGTAACATACAGAAAATAGAGAGCTTCATGAAAAAGTAGAGCTTATAGATTTGACTTCTATCTCTGTCCATCTATTGGGTTTAATAACTAAATATTAGTATTCGGTCGACATCAGATTTATAATTTCAATTCTATTATATTCTATTACCTTTTGCTATATATTATTTTCGATTCAATTCTTCTAATTTTTTAATTCTTTAATAAATCTATTCTATTCCGATACTATTTTCAAAAATAATATTTAATTAGATTACATTTCAATTCTGATTTAAAAACTTAGTATTTATAAAAATTATATGTAATAATGTATAAATAACTTAAAATTACAAATAACTAATATTTGTAAAAAGTAATATGTGTTTTATAAAATAAATAATTAGTGATAAAAAGTCAATTTATATTCCGAATCGGATACTAAAATTTTTAAATTGCAATCCAATTCCGTTTCTATTCTTGAAAAAAATAATTTTTATTCTTTTCCATTACTTTTTATTAAAATTTCATCTTTTCGATTCTATTTCTATTCCGATTCCAAATATCTAAATATCTCTACTAAAATTCGATATTAATCTAAGTAAGCACTACAGTATAAGAAAATTCCGTTCTTGATTGCAGTTACAGTATCTGAATAACCATTTTTATTAATTTAAATGTAGGCTTAGTAACAAAAACCGTTGATTATAAAAAATTAAAAAACACTGCTTTTAATGAATCGTAAAGAATCATTAGAGTAGTAAAGCAAAGTTTTGTCTATAAAACTTTTATTTAACATTTAATTGTTTACATCTCTATTTGAGCAAAAAAATGTATTTGATTTGTTTCCACAAGTTTAACTTCAAATTCTCTTCCATTTAACTTATTCGCGTAATATTTCAGAAATTTGTCCGAAATTTAAAAGAATAGAGTAGATTCGAATTCTATTTGCATCGTTTATAAAGAAGAAACAGAGCTGAATGTAGTTTTTACTAAAAAGCGCATAAAAAGTCTGAATTGAAAAGCGTTTTTTGCGAAAATTAGAGTCTCTATTACTGCTTAACAACATTTTTAGATTAAATAAAACTTAACCAAAAAAGCAAATTTGCTGGCAAAGCAAATTAATGCGAATCATTTTGAATTAAATGTGGTGTAAAGAGTTAATGTTGATTACCTCTTTTTTAGGTTTCAGTTTTTTATTCCGCTAATGGAAGTTTAGCATCTGTTTTCGTTAACTTTTGTGTACATACGTGTATATGTGTATTATGTGTATGTATCTGTGTTTTAAATCTTTTAAGCTAAGATTACGCAGACGATCATAAGATATTTAAATTTACACATAAACAGGATATTAATCTAGAGTAAGCTTTAATATTAGGTATATTAAAATCAATATTAAAATCGATAATAAAATTTAGATTCTATACATATTTTTATATTCAGTTTATATAATATGTGTGTGTGTCGTATATTGGGTTTCATAAACTCAAATATCAGCATAAAACACGTATTATTTGCGTTGATTGTTATGGTCGCGTTTCACTGAGCTTTTTCTGGTTCACTAAGTAGTAAAATTTTTCGTAAATAATTCATAATAAAACTTATTGTAAAGTCAATGATACACATTTTCCGAAGTATATCAATAACTTGAGGCAATCTCGCAGATATCATTTTTATTAACAAAAAACGATAGAAAACGATAGAGATATGACTTTATCGCATCCTTCAGAAATCTAATATCTAAGTTTCTATAGTGTTTGCGTGTGAGTGAGTGAGTGAGCGAATGATGCGATATTTTATGAGTTGGTATTGAGCTCTGTTTTAGCCACAAATTATTGTTCTATTGAATGTGCTGTGTTTGCTCTCATGTTGTGTGCCATGTAATTCAAAATTCAAAACAAAGTTATTTTAACAACCATTAATTAGAACTTTGTTTTAAATTCCCATTCGATTTGATGATTTTTATTTGGCAAAAGCTAAACACTCATCCACTGAATTATAACGAAAAATTTAATAGTTTGCATATTAGCAGATAAATACTTATTTTTTCATTATTTTAACTTTAAAATTAGAGTGAAAATTTCCAGTTTTTAAATTAGTTGCGCGCATATAATTATTTTTGTAATTTGTATAATTTGCAAATGAAAAAATTTAGAAAAATTCAAATTAAATAAATGGTTTACACTTATCGTACTTAAATTGCATTCATTATAAAAAATAACTAGCGATTCGATATTACGTCTAACTTTATGTTTGTCCAAAATTTAGTTAATTGAAAATACACATGACTTATAACGAGACAAAAACTTTTTTTGGTAACTGCCGGTACTTTCGAGACTTAAATAAAAAGCTATGACCGTGTAATAGTAGAAAATAATTGTGATAATTGTTAGCATTAAATAACAACTAAAA
Organism: Phthiracarus crinitus; assembly: GCA_034698025.1. Lineage (NCBI taxonomy): Eukaryota > Metazoa > Arthropoda > Arachnida > Sarcoptiformes > Phthiracaridae > Phthiracarus > Phthiracarus crinitus. The sequence goes on from JAQGAW010000064.1 coordinate 41,866, forward strand.
CTTATGTTCTCGAGAAAAATCATAAAATCAATAAGTTAGTCATATTAGTAAAAATAATTAGTAAATACTGATATCATTAAACAAAAAAAGAGAAATAGTAAATCTTACCTTTTAATTGATTGCATTAAGCGTTACTGAAGTTAAAACTGAGATAGAGATCAACGAGTGAAAAGGTTCACAAGTTTTAGCGCTTTATCCTAACGCTGCGTCAACAAAAGTAATGACTCGAAGAATGGTGATCTAACGACAATTGGTAAAGCTTTGCCCGTTCAGAAACTCTAGCTTTTAGTGTTCAAATCAGAATCTGTATGGCAAAAGGAAGAGAAACAGAGATGAAGAGAGTATCGCAGAGATGTGCAGCTCTGCTCTGTGTTCAGCAGTGATGTGAACGCTTAGTTTGCTTCAACTGACTTACACTTCTGGAAAAAGCAGTGCACTATTTTGGCATTATATTGATCGACATTTATAGGGTTTTCTACATAAACTATATGACGCACACTTTTTCATCTTCATCAGCGTATATATATCTCTGCTAACAATATATAGTTATCTAACAGAGCGCTAACCCAATAGAATACTAACTTCTCTCAGTGTACTTAAAATGAAATGCAAATCTTCGCTTGTGTTTAATTTGTGACGGACTTTAATAAAAGTTAGCGGAATTCGCTTCCACTTTATTATCAAAGAAAACAATGAAAATGCAAAATCTAAAAGCAAATACTACTACTGAGTACGCATTGCCAGCCAATAATACTAAGTTTAGTTCTCTTTTAATTTCAAATTTTTTTTATATTTTTTTCTCTATTTTGAATATCGAATAAATAATTCAGCGAACAATGAAAATAAATACGCTTTAAATTAAATTTTATCTTTTTTGTGTTTCGCTAAACTTTTTTGGTTTTGACAAGAGTTTATGCACATATGGCTTAGATTTGAAGAACTGTCTGCTCGTTTCAAAATATTTAAATTAAGAGGAATTGAAACCAATATTTTATTTTATTAAAAAAATTTATATTTTATGTTTTTTTTGTCAAATATATAGTTTTAACTCTAGACGTTAGAGTTGTGTAGACACGAAAGTAAAGCAAAGAGTAGTAAAACTGTTGTGCGTGTTTTTTCTTTTGTTTTATCGTGTGTTTTAGTATTTTTTATTATTTCTAAAATAGTCCATAAAGCTATAAATTACGATTTAATCTTCAACACAGTATATAACTTAAATGTATTTACTTAAACACCTAATGCTTTGGCGTAACAGTAGTTTTCACTCTGATATTATACCGAGTATTTGATAACACTTTAAGAGATGGAAAATATTACACTGTTTACGAAACATTATTTTTGTTGAGTTAAATACAGCGGTTCCATAATGTACTCGAACAGTTCCGATAACTACTCGAACAAAAGTTTGAAAACCGGTAGCCTTCCATAAACTACTCGAACGCGTTCTGTAACAACTCGTATGCTTCCATTAACTATACGAACTGTGCGTAAAAACTATTTAACGCTAATAAAATGAGTGCTTCGCTTACTGTCCCAACATTTATATTATACATGGTTTAGGCTTTCGTCTGGAAAGATTTTTTAGCCGATGGCAAAAATAATGTGCGGTAAATCCGGTGAGTTTGAACCCCCCCTATAATTTTGGAAAAATTCGAAAGGACACTCCCTAGACCATCAGACCTTGGGACACCCTGCGGTATCTGTAATGATGTAGATGTTGTCGTTGATTGAGTTAACGCAATCCAACACTTATTCGCGTTGTTATCGCTATCATCGAACGCTGTCACCAATTCTTTTATTATGTTAACAATGGTATCATTACTTAGCGAGCATTTCACACAAACGCTAACAATGTGTGTCAATAAATAATAATTATCTTATATCGCGTAGACATTAATTATGCCAAATCGAATGATACACTTTATCTGTTGTTTGTATTTTGTTGATACTATTGGCTTGTTGTTCGCAATCGACTCGTATCTTCAGTGGAGGCAGTAATTCAGTGGATCTCATGGTTACATTCGTATTATAACGCTAACTAAATATGTGTTCGTAACGAATCCTAATTAAAGCCAAAAATTGTAGTTCCGATTTTAATAAGCATATTCTATCCAAATTGTTATAAATGGGGTTAACTCTACATATTTTAAATCATTATATTGTATTATAATTTATTTATAATGAATAAAATTATTTTTGTTTACATTCATTTGATTCATAGTTTTCAGAATTTGTTTCTGAATATGTGGCACAAAACTTAAGGTAACGTGACGACAGTTTTTATATAGATATGCATATTAAAAAGTTACGTCACAATAGCTTTAGTTTTGTGTCTTTCTTTATAAGCGTTATTCGAAAAAATACATAAAAGTTGAGTTTTTGTTTTGCATCATAGTTAAACAAGGGGGTGCTAGTCCAGGGTTGAACTACCCTAAAAATATGGAAAACTTGACCACGCCAACCCAAAGTTTGGAACCTTCAAGGAAGAAAAAAATTGAAAATATTTAAAAATTTTTGGTCAAATTTTAAAAAATTGTGTTTCAAAATCGGTGAGTTTTTGTGTCCCCTATAAATTATGGTCAATCTTTTTAGAGTGGGCGTGGTTTAGGCTTCAGTTGAGGAAAGAAATTAGAAAAATTTTTTGTAAATATTTGTCGTTTAAATCCGATAAGTTTTTGAACCCTTCTCTAATAATTAAGATTGCCAGGATCTGAGCTCATAGGGCTTCCGACCATTGTGTAACCATGGTTTTGCATGCATATAATGAAGATAACTCTGCAGAAATGTTTTCAGTCATCGCTAATTTTATTGCTCAGCTAAGTTTAATAGTCTAAAATTTTGTTTTATATTTTATTAAAATTATTTCATTGTATTTAATTATTTAACTTAAAAAATAAAATTTACAATTTTCCACTAATTTTATTTTAAATATTTCAAAACATTTTTATTCAGTTCATTTCTGGTTTTATTAATTTAATTAAGTATTTGTATTAAATAAATGAACGTAAAAAACACGTTTCATAATTTTCCATGTGTTTTGTTTTAAAATTTCTAAATATTTCTGTATTACCACATTAATATCAGAAAATAATCTTTGAAAAACTTTAAGAATTTTTAATTTAAAACAAACTACTTGATAATAAATAAGTTTTATAAGCAAAAATTATAAAAAAAATAATTATTCGTTTCTCGAAAGAGTTTATGATGTATTGAGATAATAGCTGTAAACTTTAAATTAATTTAAATTCTCTTACGAAATAAAACATTACGCTTTAAATACTTATTTAATTATAAAGCAGTTGAATTTTGATTAAAAATTTATATTACCGTTTTAAACATCAAGTATTTAATGAAATTAATAATTTTCTGAATTTATTTTCCAAAGAATAATATTTTTACAGCAAAAATATTCTAATTATGTCGCTCTTCATTAAGCAATATACGAATCATTGCCACTGTGTTCCCTTATTTAGTATTTGTAGTTAACAAAAGCTAAACAAGGAAAAAAGAGAGATTATTACAGAGAATAAGAAATCGTTGGACGAGAAAAAAATTTTGTTGAATCGGAAGTTTCTCGGAAAATGGGGAGAAAATCTTTTCTGTTTTCGCTTGTTTTTTTTATTAAAGAATAAATCATTCGTTAAAAATCAATGTGGAAACAGTTGTGGCTGAGACTATAGAGGGCTTAAAACCTTATACCCATTTTTCGAGCATAAGAGTACCAAAATAATAGATGAAAATGAGAAAAAATAAGAGAAAGAAGATGAATATGATACAAACATAACCACAAACAGATAGTTCTATGGATGAGATCAAATTTGATGTTCAATATATATTCGTTGTATAATTTAATATATATATGTATTGAATGATGCCATCGAACAATATCTGCATCGCCGCAGAAAACGCGATAACCAACACTTCCACAATAGCGAGTATTTATCTCACAATACATTGAAGTGAAATGAGAAAAAAATCAGAATGAAATCGCATCACTCGTGACATCAAAACGCCTTAACAGTCAGCGTGTTCTCATTTGTAGTGCATTTTAATTATTTATAAATTATTATTACTCTCTTACTACTCATTTGCGTGAATACATTTTCGAAGTAAATCAGCATAACTTAATAAAACATTTCCAATTGCAAATAGATTGAGTCATTTATCATCATTTGTTAAACAAACTAAAGTTTTCTCTCTACTTTTTTTGTTCATATAAGATGTGCTGTACCGGCAAAATGTGCTTTTTCTTAATAGTAATCATTATGTCCATACAGAATACAAGCCCAACGTCATCAACAAATTACAAAGGTATTGTAAATATATTTAAGATAACTCTTATGGGATTAATAATTATTTTTATGTACATTTGCCGAAAGCATAATAACTTTAATTTTTTCCAATTCATACTTTGTAAAAGAAATTAAATTTAAATTTATTTTTTAGAAGATTTGTTTGAATGAATAAAAATTTAAAATTTCATGTGTAAATCATATGAGATAAAATATAACTAATGTTTATGTGCCATGTCTTGAATTAGTATTCAATCATCAATAATTTATTAAAATAAATTTAAAAAATACTAAATAATTCTCAACATTGCAATTTTAAATAATATAGATATTGGTATAATAATGTTAGAAATCCGAAGTTGAAAGTAGATACTGGATTTACTTTTTCTAAAATTACATTAAAATTTTATTTCTCCAAATAACCAGATGTAACGTTTCAAGAATTACTCTAGACATTAAGATGAACCTTAAAATATTTTCATTTGTAATAATGAGAATAAGCTCAAGCTCAGAATAGCTAGCATAAGCTTAAAGCAAAGCTCAATCAATCTTTTCGATATACAGAATAAGCACACAAAATTATGAGCTTCAGCTTATAAAGCTCAATCTCAAGTTTCTGTTTTTTTATAAATATTAAATAATTTTGCAGTATATATGATGTTATTAAGTATGTTTTAATGAAATGCAATTCTTTAGGAAACACAAAATCATCAAATAATCTCAATTCAATTTTTATTTGATGAAATTTAAATTTTAAAATTTGGTAAAAGCGAAAAATTTTAAACTTTTTATTTATAATAAGCTTAAGATCAAGATCAAAGCATCGCAGATTTTGAGCTAAGCTCAACCACTTCAAGCTAAAACTCTGGATAAATGAGCTCTTATTCTCATCATTATGCATTTTTAAGGATGTAGTAAATTAATATTTTTCTTAAATTTAAAATATTTTTATTTATAAGAATAAAAGTGAAATAAATTGTAAAGCTCTTCATAAAAATTTAATAAAAATTTTAAATATCGACTCTTTTAATTATGGATTAAACTAATTGTGAATGTTTTCAATTTGAATATTATATGTATTAAATATCAAAAAAGGTTAGTATTGCTAAAAAGACAAGTAAATTTTGTTTTGTAAGCATTAAAATTTTTTTGCCTTCTTTCTATTGTGGCACAATTATTTATAGCATTTTACAAACAATATATTATTCAAAAAAACGTTTGATAAATTCAATACATTTTCTATTTTATTCCGCATATCGATAGACCAATACATAAAGAGAATTCAGAAAGAAATTTAAACTTGTATTTTCACTTTACAAACATTATCTTTAGAGTTATGGTTGTTCGATAGCGAAAGCCTTTATTTTGATAACTCTAACTTTTTTAAACATCCATTTTTGAGCAACATTTTAATTATGAATGACTAAACTTAGTCGTTTGCGATAATATATTCAAAAATCTCGTTTATTCATTTTATATATACATTAATTGTATATTTCATAAAACATTAATTTTTCGTTTTGCCTTTATTTACCACAACATTACAAACAAACTACTATTTTATATATTAATAGGCTCATATATTACTTAGAATTATTACATATCTTAATATATAACTATTTATTGTTGCCGTTCTGAATAAATACACCTCTTCGACAACTATATCAATAGATCCAGCTCAAATTGTTTTGTTCAAATAGGAGATTTCATAGGGCTGGAACCACTTCAGGTAGGTTTAAGTGGACAAAATTAAAAATTCGACAGTTGCACTCAACTTAAAAAGTTATGTTGGTTTAAGGGGTCACTCACTGGGGATAGTTGACACCACTATTACTCTAGATGGAAAAATAGCATTATTCCTAAATATTGGTTGGATTGCTTAACCTGGAGTGGACTGGATTTGTTGGGGTCATGTGGGGATCGATTAGGGAGTTGTGGAATCGGTTAGGTTTGGAGAGGGTGGGCAGTGTTGAGGTCTGGTGGAATCTGTGTGGAGTAGTGGGATAGGGTAGGGAGTGGTTAGGTCGGGTGGGGAGTTTTGAACTCATTGAATCCAATTTCACTTATATTTGAATTTAAGACATTTAAAAATAAAAATTAATAAAAATAAAAAAATAGTTTTATGGTACATTGATTTCATTTATATTTTATTTATTTCCTAAATTCGAATATCGTTGCACACAAGACACAGAAATAAAGAATTTATATTTGAACTTCTGCAACATTAACTTTATATCTCAACAAAGTATTTTTCCCTTTCACTGTTTAACTTTTAATGTTTGGTAAATGCTAACAGAGACGGCACAGCGAACAATCAATACTCGCACTGTCTCTTAAAATCTGATGCCAACTTTTGTTGACCGCAAAGATGACTTTGACTTTTGGGTAACAAAGCGGATTCCAACTTGTTTGAGATGTTCACAATTGCATTGCCTTCCCATTTCAGACATAGTCAATTGGCAAATATATCAAAGCTGTTTCACGTTTTATTCTTTTGAATCATTAGATTTGTTATTTGTGCCCAAACTGTCTGACGCCCACAAGTGCTATCGTATTCATTACTAA
>JAQGAW010000065.1:0-48310 GCA_034698025.1 Phthiracarus crinitus
GAGAGAGAGAGAGAGAGAGAGAGAGAGATACGGAAAAGTTTTTATTGTATTATTAATTATAAAACTTGTTAAATCATTATTGTTAGAGATTAACACCACATATAATTACATAGGCTTAACAAAACAAAAAAAATGTTTCATAAAATTCCTTGAATTAATAGTTGAAAACTTCAATTAAAAATTTTAGCGTATAAGTTTATATTTAAGCAAAGAATAAATCGGAAAATTAGATCAAAAAATGTTAAAATTACGGTTGGCATTAAAGAATGTTGGAATTATTATTTAAATTTGGTTAAAGTTTTTAATTGATACTTTTATTTTATTAAAAAATTATAAATTTCGATTTCAAGATGAGTTAATAATTCCACGGAAAAAAATTTATAGACAGTTTCCGATTATTTCCTACATTAGACTATATTCGAGAAAACTATAATCACTATTTGGGTTAAAACCGAAATTTCCATTCCTTAGTATTGATGTTATTGGTGTTCAAAGCCATTATGTTCATCACTACTTTATTGAGTTTAAATAAAGAACATTCAATCATTGATTTATTGAAAATATAACGACAATACGATAATTCATACGATAGCATAACAGAGTTATGTAAATGCATAATGTTTATCACTTACCGTTATAGCCTCAGACACAGTTCACTATATAAAATATTTAAAGTTAGCGATTATTGATTGCTTGTGTTGTTTCGTACATTTAGTGATAAATGATTTTTTATGAATATTCACATAATAAATAGAGTTTTTTAGCTAAAATCTAACTTTTAAATTGCATTTTTGAGTTAATGTTTAAGTAGAGTTCTGAAGATCACCATTAAGTAATGCATATTAAGCGATATTATTATTTAAATCGAAACATCAGTGTCTATAGTTTAACGAAAACATTTTAACAGAACGAGAGTGAATGCATAAGTATATCGTATACTAACTGTACAGTGTTGTTAAGCGTTTGTATGTATAAGAACGTGTATGCATAGAAAAGATCGGTTGAGTAAAATTTATAGACCATAATGATAATGATAATTTATTCTTGAGTTATAGCGATGATTAGTGTAATGAGTGTTGAGTCAGTGTTAGTCACTATAGTACTATAGTTCAGTTATGGGTGCGATTTTAATTGGTGGAGTACATTGAATCATGATAGTAGTATGAGGCGAACACATTACTTGCTTGTCAATTATTCTTCCTTTTTCGTATGCCAACTCATCCGCTAATGCTGGATATAGTGTGTGATCATATTTTTTCTTATTGATAGCCATAGCGAATCGAGCTCTACATGTAATTGCAACAAAAATGCAACAAATAGCGCAAATAATGGCTATAATAACACTTCCAGTGATTAGTTGCGGACTTCTGCTTTCATAGCATCCTAATTCCGATGATGGTATAGACAGTAATGAATGTCCAATCAAATTTGTCGGTTCCGCACAGCGAACATCTTCCAAATACTCTTTAACCGTAAAATTGGATTGTTTAAGATATTTCCATAACCAGACAGACGAACAATTACATGCGAGAGGATTCTGACGAATATCGAAGTATTCCAGTTGTTCCCATTGCAACAAACGTGAATTCACGACTGAAATTTGATTTCCTCTCAACGAGAGATACTTGAGATTTCCGGATTGCACGTCCAATGTGCCAACCAATACATGCCGCAACTTTTCATTAAATTCCAGAATAATTTTTTCCAAGTTAGGATTTTCTAGAAGAGCGTCTCTGTCAATAAACTCTAATTGGCTAACAGAACAGATAACCAATATCTTTAGTTTGGTCATACCACGGAAAGCAAACGCCTGAATAATTTTGATTTTATTCTCACTCAGGTTTAGTTCTTCCACATTCTTTAGATTCTCCAGCGCTTCCGTTGGTATTTGATTCAAATTATTATTTTTAATCTGCAATATTCTCAAATGATCGACGTGTTCGAACGCAGTGCTATGTATTGACGCCACCGAACAAGAATCAACACTAAGATCCTGTAAGCTTGTTAGCGGAGAAAAGGCAAATTCGGGGATTTCTCTAAAAGAGTTTATTCCGATATCTAATTTGATGAGATTAGGAAGATGTGAGAATGACTGCGTGGGTATTCGTTTGAGCTTATTATAGCGCAACAGAAGAGTTTTCAAGTTAATTAAACCAGAAAATGCTTCTTGAGCTACACTAGAAATTTCGTTTTCAGACAGATCTAGTTTTTCTAACTTATTTAAACCTGCAAACACTCTGTGATGTAGTTTTTGGAGATTATTTTTGTTTAAGTGTAAAACTAGGAGCGATGAGAGACCATAAAATGTGATGTTATTTAAATCAGAGATCATATTATTCGCAAACAACATAACTCGCAAATGTTTTTGTAGAGCAAAATTTTTTCTGCCCAACGATTGCATAGAGTTTTGAGACATGTCTAAAAACTCCAAATCACGATAAACAGTAAATGACGAAAATATGTTTTTAATTTGGTTATTACTCAAATATAGTTGTTTGAGTTCGGGATTCAATGTGATGGGAACGACATCGAGAACCGAGTTATTACAATACGTCACTAGTATTTGGTCGTTACAATTGCACCGCAATGGACACAACGCCGATGATAACCATACAAATAGCAGGTTTGGTGAACACAAGAAAATGATTACTAACTTTAACCACCACTTCATTGCTGTAGAATATGCTTATTCAGCGGTTTTCTGCAAAAACAAGAATATAAATTATTAATAAAAGAGATTTTTTTCTCAATTTAAATGCTATCTATAAGAGAAGAGAACAAAAAATCGAAGGCAAACTCAAGCAAAATACATCTGCTTATGCCTTTCATATTATGATGAAGCTGTGAATTTGCAATGCGAATCACCGCATAATGCTTTACCTCGCAGTACTACGGCATACATTCAGCTCTTTATCTCAAAACTAAATAACAAAAAAAATTGTACCACAACTTCTCTGTAGACATAGAGCACTGCACTGCAGCTGTACTGCACATTTTTACCGTTGAATAAAAAAACTTTGGAATAATAAATAAGGCTTTTCAAAGTAATATATTAAAAACTTTTGAATACCTTTTTGCTGATATGCGTTAAATTAAATTTTTTGACAAGTAATACAATATTACAAAAAACAGATTACAATGCAAATTATGAAAACATTAATTTTGTGGTCGCAACTGTTATTATCAATTTGTTTTATCCTTTTGTGAATTTGTAACGTAATTTAATTATTTTATTGCCATCATTTAATAAAGCATTAGAATTTACAATTTTCTTGAGAGGCTTTTTAAAAATCAAAGTTTATAGCGAGTTATGAATCAGCTATATATTATACAATTTTTATCGTATACAAATATATTGCATATACATATATATTATATAATACATATGCATATATGATTACATTATATTATTTATTTTTCTTAAAACTCTACCTAAAATTTTTTAAATTGATTGCATCGTTGCTAAACTCTAAAATACAGTTCGTGTTATTAATGAATATTTTTTTAAAGAAAAGGTAAATTTAAAACTTGAGAAATAGTGGAATATTTGGCAAATTTAAAGTAAATGTCAAAACTTTTGCTTCAATTGATGTATGAAAATCAAATATAAGCTTATTAATTCTGCCATATGCGACAAATACAGCTTTCGGTAAACTGGAAAAAATAAACCATTGAAAACCTAAAAAAAACCTTTTTATTTGTTGTATAGCTTATACGCTGTCAGATGTTGTGCTAAGTTTCTAATGGAAATTTTTTTCGGCAAAGAAATAAAAGCAAAAATATCGATCTAAAATTTGGTCACAATTCAATCTAACGGAAATTATTGAGCATGAAATAATAGATTGAGCAGCTGTTACACTATTCCCAATAAATTTCAATCCAAGTATTGCGATAAATATTGTATAATATTTAAATACGAAGTTATACATCAATTTTGCCGCTTTAATGAATCGCGACATATTTGCATTTTCTTTTACTCAAATGAATTTTTTATACAGTTTAGCAATGCTTGCATTCTTTGCTAATACATACGACTTTTCGTGATTTATTGTTAATTAACTATTCAAACATTAATAGTTAATTTAAGATTAAAACATTTGATAAGATTTGCAAAAATTTAAATAAATAGCAAAATTCTTTTTTCTTTCTATGATAAATTGGGTTTGATTTAAATAGTAGAGAATAACAGGATTGACGTTAGAATTAACAAAATGCGGAGACAGTCAGTTAGTCAGACAGACAGACAGACAGACAGATGCACAGTTAGCAATAATAATAATTACTATATACAGTTATAGTATGTGTCATGCAATAAAAGACACGCAATCACACTATAATTAAGTAATCGTTCTTTAGAACCACATCACTGTCTATCCATGTAATGCTTTGCTTTTTTATATTTCTTTTATCAAATATTAGGAAGAGATAACACACGAACAAAGTTATCATTTATTTGTGTATTTATCAAGAATAGGAACTGAATTTTTTCCGTTAGAATTACTCATTAGAGCAGAGAAAGAGAAAGAGAAAAATGCTTTTATAGCAAAATGTGATTTATCGTCTTATCATTAAACTTTGTGACACTAACTCTGCTATGTTTTTTGTTTACGTATAGATTATATGTAAGAAACTTATTTCCAGTACAATATACTATAACTAACTATTGTTTGACGCGAGATTAACAGCAAACTAATGGGTGTTTCTCTTTCTAATTAATACGAAATACTCGAATCGATAATAAAAATATTTTCACAATTTCTATGTATTTCAAAATTATTTATTATTATTATTATTATTCCCGCGATATTACACATCAATAATAATTACGGCGAAAACGCTTTAAGAATAGCCATTTACGAGTCGCACGTCAACCACAATATGTACAGAGACTATGAAACGGCAATATTCGTTGATAAATGAAAATTCTTTATTAAAATTTGATTTATTTGTTCATTTAATAAAATATATTACAATAACTTAATTATAAAAACTATTTGAGTTAATAGGGTTCAAACTTGAATAGCTTTTATTACCGGTACTTTTAAAATGAATGGCTTGAATTCTAACGAGATATACTTGTAAAAAAATTCATTAAAATAATGAATTACTTTTGTACCTCTTATTTGTGTCTCAATTCATTGAAAGCAGAAATGGGTGGAGAAGGCTATTGAATAGTGAGAAAAAAGTAAAGGCGTGTGCGCTATACAGCACTTCATACACCTTTTCTAAAAAGAATCGAAGAGAGAATGGATGTGCTTGTGCTTCACTATTCCACTATTTTGGTTCGCTGTATGCTATATTCAATAAAAGTTAGTACAGTATGCATTTAATAAAAAACTATTACTAGCAATTGAATGCGAGTAAAATCATTTACGGCAATGTGATTCAGTGTGCAATGTGTGCACTGATGTACGATCGCTAACTGAATCAGATTTTCCATTTGCCACTCTTTTTGTGGTCAAGTTATCATTGCATGGCAATAGTATCGAATGAAGTGCACTCTTCTCTCTATCTCTCTCTCTCTCTCACTAACATTTCATAATTTTAACGTTTTAATAGAATTCCAGCGCTCAATTAAATACTCGTCGCGAACCACTATCTCGAATAACCTAAATATTTTCTAACAAACTTTTTTTTATTTGAGTGCTTTCAACGGAACGTTAAATTTGTTTTTCGTATTTGGATTACAGAATGTTTAATATTTTAATTAATATTTTGCTAATTAATTATTTTGACACTCGAATACTTCCTTCTGATTAATCGTTTATAGTTTAATTATATGGATAAATATTAAATTGTTTTAATAATGGAATTTTGAATGTTTCACTGAAACGAAAGCTATGACGGCATTGTATTTTCGTGTATTATATCACTAATGGATATATAGCTATTCACATACCAAATAATTGCGCAGTTTGTGATAAATGATTACAAACTAAACAGCAGTCACTAACGAGCATAAATGTTGTACAAGAGTTTACCGACAGATTAGTGCCGATGATAAACATTTGATGTAAAAATACCAAATTATATTAAGACTTTTTTCGGTCATTACATTTAAAGTTTTATTCAAACGTTGTATTTTTAAAATCGTAGGCTTTTCGAAACATAATTCTATTATAGAAAATTCGAAGTATTTTAAATAATTTTTTTTGAAAATTTATTGACCTAAATTTTTTTAAACTTATTAAAATAAAAACCTAAAATAATTAAATTATTTATATCGTTATTGAACAAATTTTACATTAAAGTATATTATTTGATAAAATTTCGATTTACGAATTTTGAAAAGTGTTTGTTTATCTATTCATAATAGAAACAGAAAATAAATATTTGAAGCAAACAGTCAACAGAATTATTGCATTCTAACATTTGAAATTTTACTTTATAAAACGACAAGAAAACCCTTTGGCAAATACTTTACAACAAAAATCTCAAAGTTTAAGCTACAATGGAATCAATGGAATCTACTCATTCTCAACGGTGATGGCGCTGATCTTAATGATCTAAATAGTTCCACGCATATTGATTGTGAACATTTAATATGGACAAACAAATAATTTAATTAATACAGGTTATTGTAGTAAACATTTAAATAAACTTTGTTTTAGTCTTATTAGTTTAAAATCAAAAGATCCTTTGATATGTCGCATATACAATGGAAATGAAACGCATCATAATGAACATTGCATTTAAAAATGATGTCATGAATCGGAAATGTTTCTTAGTGTGAAGTTTATTAAAGTGGGAAATATTTTATTAATAAATAAATTATGCCATCCACTGAAGAAAATGATTATTTAAATATAATAGTAATATATTCTAACACTGGCTTCTAAAATATATTGTATAACATAATCAAAACTTTGTCGCATAACCATAATAATGTAAAACATGAAATAAAAGAATATACTGTTTGTATTTATTCGTCAGATTTACTATTAAACAGATACAGCAATAGAATGTAATAGTAATGGTAGTATGAGTTACGCGTGTTGTATCGCAAGTTAGTGAGACGACAACTAAATTCATACTGTAATGTTAAATAAGGTTGCGGTAAAAATGTAATCTTCAGCAAAGAATACGATGTAATATAATAACAATATTATGATAGTACGGGAAAACATGTTTCTATTGCTATTTAAGGTTAGAAAAGGGTAATAGTTATAATGGCTTAATCCGTGGTTTCACAGTAATACACAAAAGAGCTATTACTGGTTATCTAAAAGCAATGAAATGTGTATTATGGCCATTCTATGGCATTACATATAAACTACTGTTTTATGCAATGGTGAGCGTATAGCGTCATGAACGCCATCAAAACCGCGAGAATAAAGTGTTGGTTTGGATTCTTTACTGTTTTCTAAAGCCTCCCTCACAGCCACTAAATTGCTTATATATATTTTTTATTACCAAAAAGCAATATTCGACTATTTTCAAAGTTTGGACAAATTAAGATCGTTTCGCGTTGATATATGACTTCCAGAATTGCCAGTCAATCCCAATACATTTCCGTGTGTATAAAATAGATGTCTGAATTAAATGTGCACGAAAACACTCATTCAGCTAAATTATTGACGTTATATATATTGTAGGTATAAAATTTATATGTGATTACCTCTCTATTGTTAATCTTTCTCATTACTATTTGATAATTTGTTAGTTTATTGTTTTTTGGGTAAAATTTTTTCCAAGTAAAATCTAATGAATAAATATAAACAGAATGTTTAATTGTAAAATAATCTAAATATATGAAGTTAATTAGAATATTTCAATGATAATACGACATTTAAATAATTATGCATAAAACTAAGATATTATTGATATATATGAAAGAAAATTATATATTAGTACGTAATTTGAGTAAACTATTATTTTAAGATTTCAAAAATATAAATTAGTGATATAAAGTAAATTTACTAAGAAAGATAAAATTATCAGTTTAAGAGATATTTAATATTCAGTCATTTTAATGTTCAATTTTTCAACATTAATGTATACTTTAATCAAATACTTTTTAAAAGCAATTATTAATACTTTAGGTATTAGTATAATTTATACCTATAAAGATTTATAAACTAAACAGTAATCAAACATTTCCACAATTACTGAAGACTGAGATCATATGCATTTTTTACAAACAAGTAAACAATCAAAAAATGTTTAAGTAATTTTGTGAAATTACCATATTTTAAAAAATCTTTTCAAACTTTTTAATTAAAATTTTGATTTGTAATAAACTTTGCTTTTTCCTTATAGTCATGAATACGTTTTTATGTATTTGACATGATTAATAGACATACATAACTCTAATATGAACAAAAAAAGAAATAGAAATTTTCCATAAATATGCAAATTAATGTTTAAATAATGTTGCTTTTATTTTTGCTTGAATGTAACTTATTTATGCAATGTTTTTATGTTATTGTTCATTCATAATGATATTTTAGATTTAGTACAGACATGTATTCGAAAACGATTTGCTATTCATTTCTCTAAAACGCATACCAAATAATTTATATTCAAATTCTATTTGTAGATTCTTTGATTTTAATCAAAATATTTTCGAGAAATATAAATATCTAAAATACTATCCAAAAGCACAAATCAAAATTGAATTAACGAAATTTAATTATGACTAGACTGCAAAAATTCTGAATTAACTTTTGCGCAAACACCTAATTATGATACTAATGCAAAAAAGTGTATGTTTCTATTTAATCTAACAGTTGTTGTAATGTCTGGTTTCCCTAATTTTTTTCGTTGGTAATAATATTTTTTACAAGCATTACAAATATACTGTATTAGTGTTCTTACAATAATTTTTTTGAGTATTTGTATTAAAAACACAACTATCTCTGATGTTTACTTTTGTTTTTCTGTTGGTGTGTACTCATTTGGCTAAGCGTTGATTTGAATAAAACGTTTTTGATAAGTAAGGGGACCTTTCATTGACTCAATAAGATAGTTCGGACTTGTTTTTATACTGTTTTTAAATTAAAGGGTTCGGTATTATACACCTAGAGGTGCAGAGCTTGTGTTAATTCATTTACGATTTCAATTAAGATAAGTTTTAATTTTACAGTTACTGATGTTTAGCATTAAAAAAGTTACGCGGAAATTCCTGTTTCAAAAAAGTTAAGAACCTCTAAATATAAGGGATTCGTTATCCATTGTATTATATTACGTACTATAGCCATAAAGAAAATGAGACAAAATTCACACGTATGGGTTGAATATTGGATTATGACCAGAACGAGCCTATGAGCTATGGGACTATCGTATTGCTCTCGTATTGTATTGAATTATGAAAGTATGAAAGTGTACGCTACAGATACGCTACAGAATTTGTATCTTATCGAACAGATAAAGAAGATGGGAAATATTGACTAAAATTCTCAATGCTTGAATTTTATCTTTACGGTATGCATGAGTTGAATTCGTTCACCATATGTGTACGAGATTTGATCTTAGATTTATCTATCGCTTCGCTACTAACTCAATACTGATGCAATTCCGGAGCTAATGTAACACTGCATCATTACCACAATTCTCGGTATGGTATGGTATGGTATAGTATTGCGATTCTCAGTATTGCGCGAGTAATCAAAATCAAATTTATTAAAAAAGAGCAACATTTCTAATACGAAAAAAATTAATGTCCAATTTTTGAACGGAGAAAAATTTAAAACCTAATCTCAAATGTCAAAACTGTCAGTGAAAACACAATGGAAGATAAAAACTAGAAAAATCACTTTCTTTAAAATATATATATATTTATATATTGATTCAATTTGAAGAACTCTAAGCAATCATAAAAATTATATGTGATGCATGCATAGAGTAAATGCAAATAAATATATATGCCATTCAAGTCGTTGATGCAAAAAATTTAGTAAACCACTATGAATACAAAACTCTGGCACAATTTCCCGGCGGGTTATTTTAAATTCCAACATATTTCATGTCTTTTACCCAAATGTCCCCAAAGCATTACCCATCATGAATAATTGAAGGCAAGGATTTTTCGAACCTGAACACCGACTGAGACTATCGCTAAATAAAGGTAACGCAGATTATACCTAAAATTATGTATTGGAACAAAACACTAATATTTTATTATCTGACAATTGTTAGCTGAAAAATACATGTATTTGGCTATACGTTGGTCGTACTTGTATTAAGCTTTGATTCACTTCCAAGCTATTGTATATAATGGTACAAATATTGGAATACATTTCTTAAGACAATGTAGTTATACTACTGTAACAGTAAAGTAAGTTTAAATACCATGTCTGCAACATTTAGCGCACACTTTCTTATTAATACATTATAAAATAATATACTCATTCATGAATGAATTTATTTAAAACAAAAAAATGAATAGAATTGAATCTATACTTAATTTGAAATTTAACTGCGCCTTATTTAATAGAAATGGATCATTAAGTTTTTAGAACTTTAATTCAAAAAACTGTCGAATTTATTCATTATATAATAATAAAAGTGTTTTAGTGTTGAAACTGCGATGACATTTCGCGCACATTGCATAGCATGATAATAATTATATGCTAATCTTTGATAGAAAAAGTTTTTTCGCGTATAAAAAAATTATCTTAAAAAACTGCCGAAATATGCGTTCACATTGTTGTATAGCAAAGAATAATTAGGCACTCAAATGTGGAACATATGCGCTTCGTTGCTCTTAGAGAGTAGAGTGAAGCTGACATTAAAAAGGCATCACAACTATGAGTCGCTGTGACTCTCGATGTTGGGTTGGTATGCATATATGCATTAATCAATAACTGAATAAAAGCTTCAAAACACAGTCTTTGTTATATTTCTTTTGTCACATATGTATAGTTTTTTTTTTAAAAACTGTTACCAAAGTTAAAAATAATTTTAATATGGCAGCCACAGCCACAAAGAATGCAAACTCTGCTAAATATTTTAAAACTCAGTGATAGGAACTTAAATTAGTGTCACCTAATAGTTGGCATCATTTCTAACTTTAAGTTTATGCCACACTTAGGGATTAAGCATTAAATTAAAATACAGTTGCAATGACACAAACCATTGGTAACAGCAATAAACATTTTGTAATTTGATAGCGGCTTCTTTGCAAATACTTAGTCAAAAGCAAATCTTGTGGTTTTATTGAGTGCTCTAACACTTAAGTAAGCTCTAAAAAGAGTGCAAAAGGCTAATGTCACTTCACTTCACAAAATTGTATGTTGTAAATATTCGTGCTTTAACTGTCAGTTTGAATTGCTTAGTTCACTCACTTTCAGTCAGTTTCTCTTTTCGGCTAAGTTAGTATACACGTTATTACCAGCCATAGTAATACGCTTTTCTAGGTGTAAATAATCCCAATGCTCATTATTATCGCTCACAATAGGTTCATATTGGCCAATAAACTTTTGGGTTCGCTCTTTCTGTTCATACGATTCTATTTGTTTTTTAAATTCGGTTCTTTAGACATTATTACTTTTATCATTATAGTAAAAAATAATTCAAAAAGTTTGAGATACAATTTTTATTTTTGTAAATGTTTGCAATATTTATTAATTAAATTATTGGATTATGTGTTCTGAATATATATTTTAAATTCTTACTATAAGAATAATAATGATAATTTAGAAAATTTCATTGAATTAATTATCCCGAGAGTTAGAAGAAATAAAACAAACAACAGAGTAAATTAAAAATATTTCCTAAATATCAGCTTTCGGTTTAAGTAATAACAAATATGTCTGTACTCTTCGTTTGAACGATATGTTTATTTAAACGAAAATAAAAGCAATACAAATGTATGTAAATTTTAAACTTCTATTATAATACTGTAGTAAACTTTAGCTTAAAATCAATTATATAAACATTTAAATAAATTTATGCAAATTTAAAGTGATTGACATTTATTTAAAATGCAAACACAAATAAATGGATTGAATAGCAAAATATTTTTTTAAAGTTCTTATTACGAGAAGTTTATTTAAAATATAATTCAATTTGGAGGCACTTTGTTAATAATAATAATAAATATAATAAAAGGGCGAAAGCTTTCGTTTCTTATCACGTTTCGCGCAAAAACGCTAATCAATGTTGAGAACAATACAGTTTTTGTTGGATTGAAACGTTAGATCGTATGACTAAATAAACAGAGATCGTCTTTTTTCTCTCCTCTTTGTTCGACTCACTTTCAGTGTATGATTCAAAACAGTTTCTCTATTCTAAACAGTCTTAAAAGGCTACCGAATTTTGACCTCTTTCAGTCTGAATAAGCAAAAAAAGTGCACAAAGACTAATAGCTATTGGAATAAAGGAGTAGAGTGCGAGAGTACGTGTGATCACATTCCGTTAAGTTGGAAGCTAAACCTATATTCTGTTTTCTATCGCCTAATTACTATCGCTAGACTAAAAGTCAAGCTCACAGATGAGATCTACTAAACAAACAACAAACGCAGTGAAATCAATTGAGACGTTCACATGTACTGAACAGTTCACATTAAAAGAGAGGTATATATACAGTATAAATGTTTTACCTTTAGCTTAAGTTCGAGCTTTCATTGTATTTTGTTTTGATTACTTTAACATTTGTTTGGGTTATTTTTTGCGATTTTTATATGCACAATAGAGACTTATCGTTTAATCAATAAAAAAGAAAGGAAAAAATTAATTTAATAGAGAGATTAATAGATTAACGATATAAATGATATCCAAAATGAATATTTGTGTAAACGTCATTCACATCCTAGAGATAAAAGCTTTATTATGCGAAATCCAAATTATCTAGTCTTTTATAATAATGAATATTTTTATCTTTTAAAAATAGTATAGATATGTAAACAAGTTTAATCATATACTATGGAGTTTTAAGCATTTTAAACACAATGTAAAATTCAATTTTGATTAATATTTTATCAAAATGATTCAAACTATGATAAACGATTTTAGAGAGAAAAATAAACGTACAAATATAATAAAACTATTTAAAATATATATTGTGTGAGATTAATATTCCATTCAATTACAAAACATATTTCTGGAGATTTTAAATTCTATATTTTAAAAAATAAAATTTACTTTCATACGCTTAATATATTTTAAGTCGAATTTTATTTCCACGATTTAACAATTTTTTATTTACTTTTATAACAAGTTTTTTTTAAAAAAGATTAGTTTGAAGATTGCCATCAAAGAACGAATTGATTGTAAAGTACAAACAATGTTCGCATGTTTGCAGTAATTTTAGTAAAATTTGCGCCGCAAAGCAACATTTTATTATTATCTGTATTTTTTTGTGTTCTTGTATTAAATTTCAAGACATTATGCAGAAAAAGAATAGTTTTCTGCAAAGTTTGTTTGTAAAAGCACAATGCATTTTTTGAACACAGATACTTTGTTTGAGAATACAGTATTTACTACATTTACACGAAAGTTTGTATTTCTATTACTGTACATACCGAGTGTAGAAATGACGCATTGGACACATATAAACTAAGGTTTAACAAATATTTTTAATATATAGAATGTTAGAATTCTTAAATAACATACAAAGACAAAGAAAAAAGTTTGAAACAGAACCTAAAATGTGAGCTAACTATCCAGAAACGAGTGTGTTTTTATTTATATTTAAGTTTCAAATAATACTAATCATTAACTATTTACTGTTCAAAACAGATGCTAATCACACAATATAAGCGTAAGCTATGTAAGCATTATTTCAAGTCGTAGTTCTAATCGAATAAATTAATTATATCCCGGGTGACTCTCATTAATGAAAGAATTATTTTTTAAATGAGCTTATAAAACACAATATTTTAATAAGCTTATTGAAAAAATATTTAAATGTAAATTAATTAATACTTAAACCACAATAAAAATTTCTTTTATATTATAAATTATATTTTCCTAATACATAATTATTACTAAACAGAAATATCTATGTAATTTATATAAAGTTCACTAAAAGTCAACAAAATTGATAGCAACACATCTAATATTTTATAGCAGCGAAAAGCCAGGGTATTCTAGAATTTATTCCTTACTCAGTTAACAAAGCGTAGCAACAATTCTGGTCACGATAACTCTAATATTAGACTTGATTGCTGCACATCTAATTGCAAAATACGTGAGACGTAATAATGAAACAAAGGGTGCAAATGAGAGTCCACATTGTTTCGCGTATGGTTTCCTATTCTTGAGTAATACTGCATAAAAATAGTTAAAATCACAATTTTTGAAATCACAATTTATTTTAAACTTTAAAAAATTTTAAAAAGTGAATTTAACAAATTAATAAAAAAAATTCGATTTTAATTTGAACAAATAATTTAAAAATTTAAATTTAAATAATTTTATTTGGTTCATTTAAAATAACTATATTTAATTTAATAATATTGTTTTGAATTATTTTTGATTTTGAATGCTTTTGATTTTGTTTAACTAATGTGTACTGTTTAATGAGTAGAGTCGAAGAATCTTGGACTAAAAACTGAGTAAATTCCGTTTAGAAAAGTTTTAAAATCAAGTTAATTCAGGTAAATAATATTTTCTTATTATTTTATATAAAATAACTGTATTTAATGATCAATTATTTTTTAAAAAATTTAAATCTAACCGTAATAATCTTTTTTCAATAAAAATACTATAAGTTTACAACGACAGAAAGATCATCTTACAATTTATAAACTTTGAGGTAAAAAATAGTTATAATGTGCAATTTTAACGTTTAAATCATTAAAATTAATTTCACAGAATTAATTAAATTATCATAATTTTAAATTTAGAGTCAAATTCCGGATTTTCTGGAACATAAAATCAATCTCAAAATGCTTCTTGTGATTCGCGCACATATTTTGTATTAATTGTAACTTTTTTGGAATTAAAAAATGGATTTTCTTGAAAATTTTTTCTCTATTAATGATAAAAAAATTCTGTTCAATCCAAATATAATTGAGAATAACATGAAAAATATAAATTAAACCTAATACTGTAAGGTATTTATACTACTTTCAACATTTTTATGAAGCTATTATATCTTCGTTAAATCCAACAACAGTTTGCATTAATTTATTTGAAAAGCTGTAGTTTGTTATTTCATAAATTTTTATAAGAAATTAAATAATTCAGTCTATATATATTGAGTTTGGTTATATTAATATTAAATGTATAATATTTGATAATGAGTTCAATGAATTGTCGTAAAAATCATTAGATAAGTTAATCAGTGATGAATCAGAGGATTGTTTAGTTGAAGGTATACTGTAGTTGTGAAATGATATTTTCAAGTAATGCATAGTAAGCTTTGAGCAAAAGCTAACCTAAACTTTCTCCCCAAATGGAAAATCCTTATAATCCTTGAGATATCATATCTCGACACTTCGATGATTATTCTATGTTTGAACGCAAGCCATGCCCAAAGTTGACGAAAGTTGTGTGTGGTTTCGTTGCTGAAACTTTCATCAAACACGAAAAACAACGGGATTTAGATGTTATGCCGGGAGATATGCTTATAGTTTGTGTTAGTTTGATAATATAGTATATCACTCACAGCCACAACGAATCATCATTGCCAGCAAAACAATAACATTATAAGGCAAATATGCGGAATTGCATGCTCTTAACGCTAAGACTTATTCTTATAGATCGGAAAATGCACAATAGTATTATTATTGTTAAACGCAAAATACATTTCACAAATAGTTAAGCTTCTTATATATATATTTGGCTACACTTCAAATTTAATCCAAAACAAAGTGCAGAAATACTGGCATTAGGAATATTGTGCGCTATATTGCGGTCTCACTAATCAAATATTCCTTAAAGTAAATTGTGGACATGGCTTAAAGATAAAATAGTAGACCAATGTTAACTCGCATGCATACATGCATACATGCATCCATACGTACAGTGAGTTACTGCGTATAGGTATGTATAATTTAGTAATAGAGTAATACGGAATAACGGTTTATATTATATTGAATTAGAACGTGCAGCAGCTCTTTCTTTTAGAATCGTCTAAAAGATAACCTGATGTTGAATTTACCTCAAGGCTCGCACACAAAAAAATTGTGAACGTTGCGGATTTTTCGCAAAACAAAACAAATTTAAGTTACATAACTCGTATGTATCTTAAAAACTAAGTTATGCAATATAAATACTGGTATCGCTAAAAGGAAAAACTTTTTACATTTGCTTGTATACCAATTTAACTTTATATACTGTGTTCTTAATGGATCCATATATGCTCCGCTGTCATCGTAAAAGCTTTTTCGCTCACAGTAAGGTTATGTTGCGTACTATTTCACTAGTATTCCAAACTTTTACTTTCCTTTAGAATTTACTGTCACTTTACCATATTATATAAATTTTTTTAAATGTATCGCTGCTATATTTACCGAATTGAGGCAAATTTTCAACATTTTTCTCGTCGGAAAAAGACTCTAAAAAACTATTACTTAATCTTACATTAGCTTAAATAAATTCATTTCTTTGATTCTTAATTTATGATATCATTTCATGAAAATCGCTTTTTATTTTCAACATGTATTTTTTGTCAGCTTAAAACAAGTTTATTTCTATTACTGTAACTAAAAGGAAAAGAAAAAAAAGAAAACATAAAACGAACATTTATTTTAATATATCTTAAAAGTTTTAAGTCGTTAAATGAATATTTACTGCACCGTATAAATTGGCTAAAAAAGAGATGCATATTTCAAATTAATTTTTTTAAATCTTATAATTGAATTTTTTTCTGCCAAAAATTTTAATAAATTTATATTTCATAGCAAAACAAAATAAAAATAAAAATAACACATTTACTGTACTCTGTTCATAAAAGTTTTTTATGCACGAAAGTTTAAACATAAAAACTTTCGATTTTAGAGTTTAGAAAAGTATTTCTTATTGATCTAAAGATAATACTAGCTTTAAACTAAAATAAATTTCAATCATTAATTCAGTCAGTAGTATATATAATACTAAATTCGTTCAAACTTTAACACAATTCATGCGAGTCTACCTATACTTATACTCGTTTCATGGGATCGATATGCACAGCTCTCTCTCTCTCTCTCTCTCTCTCTCTCTCTCTCTCTCTCTCTCTCTCCTCTCACTCTCACTCTCACTCGCATTATTTCAAGTAAATACTTTCCGATGCCTTTGCCAATACTTTACGAAAATAGTGTGAAAGCGTCGATATTGCTTAGCATTGTGTTTAACATATTAAGGTTTCTTTCTGTATATTTTTTAAAGTTTGATTTTTCCAACAAAAAATTATTGTTATTAATGCGGAATATGTACGGAAAACATTATAGATATAATAGCAATAAATTTCGAGTTAGTTTGATAATGTATAGCGCCGTTCGGTTTAAAACTTGTTTATGATGTTAGTTTAAAAATAAAAGTAAACATACGGATGAGTCAATGTATTGTCATATAAAAAATATACTTGTAATGCTCAGATTTTCTATTTCAAATATTTACAAAAGAAAAGCTTAAAATACAACATAAAAAAGATACGGTAGGCTAACACTAGAACAGAACAAGTGTGAGTGAAGAGCAAAAGAGCATCAAATGTGTCTGTCTGTCAGGATTAAGAAGATGTGAGTTACTTTGCTGTGCGAGATGTGATAGCGATGCTTATTTTCGTTAAGGTATGAATCTATGCTCAAACATATATATACGTATATAACATATATTGGTATGAAGTCAGATGCCTCATGCATGGACTGAGCCATTCTCGCAGCACAGCCTTCCAACATATTAGCATTGATCGCAACCATAAGAACCCAACTTATATTCTACATTCTCGGCTCCAAATGAGATAAATGACTGCAAGGCGTCGGCAAAACAGAGCGCGGACTAAAGATTTCGTGTCTCATGAGAAGAGGAAAAAATTTATTGATATCGCGCTTAAATTATGAACAACTTTTTTTCTTTCACAAGTTTTATTTAAATAAGTCATTTTCAATGAATCTTTCATTACGAAACTCAAAATTAATAACTGCAGCAATAAAAAGAAACATATATCAAAATAATAATAATAATACTTCTAATGATTTTGAACACATTAAAAATATATTATAGATATATTTTCACAATGAATGTGATGAACTGTATTTGAACATCGAATTATATGTTTGCTAATCGTACACATATTTGATTTTAACATATTTTACGAAATTATTATATACTATTACTGTATATATTTTTTAATATTGGCATAAAAATATTCAATACTATGTCTTATCATAGAATTAAGTTATACAGTAACAGGAAAAATAGATAAACAAATCACTTTTTGTGAAACTATTACCATCGCTTTTATGATAGTAAACGATTTCTTTTGCATGAATTAGTTGACAAAAAAATGTTCATTGAATAATGGATAAAATTAATTAAAAAATTATTGATCACAATAATGTTATACGTGTATAAAAGGCTAATATACTCGTATAATATCACAGATAAAATTCGTTTTTTTTCGCTAAAATAAGTTTTAACTTAAAATCACGGCATAAAACTATTTATAATGTATTCTCTCGACAAAATCACAGTAACAGGAATTTTACATTTTGTAATCATTATTCAGAACTTTATCATAGAAAAGTGTCAAAATTCGGGTGTGGTTTAATAAAAGAGCTGTGGTTAAAAATTATGCCATAGTTATTAATGTGCGATATTATTCATATATTTTTGTTGACATAATAATTGGTGGCTTAATTTATGAACCATCAAACTTAATCTTATAATAACTCATATCTGTATATGCTGTACACATAAATGAATTGTACTAAAAATAATTCATCGTTAACACTACTTGTACGCAACTGTTTTTTAATAAATCTCGTAAAACTAGTTTTGCGTTGAAAAAAGGGAAATAAAAGTTTTGCGCCTTAAATGATACTCTTTTGCATAGGTATGTGCTGTGCATTAAACTTTGGTTTTAAGTTGTTATGCATCGACAAAACACTGCGTAAGAAGAAACAAACTCAACTTAAGTAATTGAAGATAAAATAGTTGTATAAAATTAATTTTGTCGTTTTCTGTTATTAAATAGAAACCTATATACGCTTAGATGTAATCGATTTGTTTAGTCCTGAAGTAGAGTATGCCATACACAGTGGACAATGCCATAGAATGGGTAACGCACACAATCCAATAACATTTATCTGCAGTTCTCTCTTAGCGTTATCTTACTCTACAAACTATATTATCAGAGATTCTTTAATTCCCTCCGCTTTTGCTGCAGTATTATTGATAAATGAGTTGTGGCCCACGAGTTGTGAGCCAACTAGTATTTGGTTAATTTAATTTTACTCAATTAAATGTTTGATTTGCTTTATAAACAACGCAATGTTTCGCCTGATAAAACAAAGAATTAAGAAATTCAATACTAAAATAACTGCGTCGTGGATATAGTGTAGCAGATGTTCAAGAAATTGGAAAAAGCTTTAATAGTAAAGTAAACCCACTAATAAAAGCTTCATAGCTGTAGACTGACTATAGGCAGCGTTCACAAGACTATGGAATTATTTTGTTTGTACGACATATAACGTCTAAATGTCTAAACTAAATCAAAAGTCACTTCGACTAACTTTTTGATAGTTGCGTTTAATTTGAACAAAACGACACATACAGTTATACACAGACATACAAACAACATAACTAGCATTAACTACTAGTTTAGAATGATGTTTGATTGACAAAAGCATTCATAAATAACTTACCAGACAGTGAATTAGAGGATCGGAGCGTCCAATCCGTTTCTTCCCATTTAATGTCTCTCGAGAGTGTTTCACAGTTAAAAACAATGATAGTATAAACTGTAATCTTACTGTAAGAATGATTAGCAATCGTGAGTATCAGTTACGGGTATTGTTTCATTTATAATGGTAACTAATACGCTAATATAACATTATGTTAGACCAAGTGTCTCGTGGGATATTAAAGATATGGACAACAAGACAATTGAACGCATCTGTGTATAGCGCGAGAGAAAACGCAAATGATTGCACTGGAGTTAGAGAGACATGTGGACCAACAGTTACTATTGTGTGCAATGTTACCATTCAGTTACCATTCACTATCTCAGTGTGCAATGCGCAGTCAAATGCAGGGCTGATCCACTTTGTAAGCGCGCTTAACAGGGATGATCATCACTGCGTACACTACATCACTATATCGCTGTCTTTTTCGTTTCTGAATTTAAATTAATTTTTATTAACCGCATTAGTATTCCCAATATTAAAATTTAAATCGAAAGCTGTATTTGCAAATTATTCAAACTGGATATGATTAACGTCGTGAGCGCATGGAGTGATGCTTTCATTGGCAGTCATATTTCGTTGCCTCATAACTGTCATAACTCTCTATTTGTATGTAAAACTGTTTTGATTAAGTATGCATCTGCGTGTGAGTTTGTCAATGTGTTCCAGTAATTGAATAATGAATTCCAATAATGAACTGACACTAAACGACACGTTATAGTAAAAAGTTGTGACAAACTGAGCGATCAATTTTATGCAAAACTACTCTAAATAAACGAAGTGTGTTTCACTGAGTGAGTGAGTGAATGAGTGAGTGTTAGGCAAAAAAAGCAAAACTGCAGCGCGAGTGCGAGTGTGAGTGTGAGTGTTGGGGTGAGAAAACTGATTGCAAAAGTTTGATTGCGATTTCTGCAAAAACCCAACGGTTGAGCTGAAACAGTATTAGTGAACAATGCAATCACATAAAAGCAGAGGTGATTTATTAACGTTAGTGATCGGTATCAGTAGCTCTTTGCCACTTTAGAGAAGAAAAAACATTTTACTTTATTCGCTTTTCCTTTAGATGTCAAACCAATTTGACAAAGTTATTGAGATTTCAACTGTTCGACAATATCGCCAAACAAAATGAGAATAATTCAGTGAGAAGAATGTCAAAATGTTTTTAAATAAAAACTAAGGCACGTTTGAGTTAACAATCAGTTTTGCCCGGTTTTACTGTTTTACAGTTTCACTCTCTATTTGATCCGTTAGATCCCTTCGCACGATATTATAAGATAAATTTACAGTTTTCTAGTATGTATTTGTTCCAAAGTGTAGTTTTTCTTTCTCTTTTTAAGTCGAAAATTTTATTTCTCGATCTGCGAGACAACATAATAAGACAGGAAATATTATTATCTGTTACAGTTAGGATCAAATCTGGATCGAAATGGGCTGATGGGCTGATGGGCTGACCAACTAAATCATCGAACGAACGAAATCTCCGCAAAAGTTTTAAAGCTATTTCATTTCAGCTCAATTTCGTATATAATACTTTGTTCCGATGATATTGTGTTCGCTGTGTGTGTGCATTGTGTGCAACGTTTTGTACTTTACTTTGTTTTTTCCTTAACTTTCTCATCATTTTCTATCACTGGATTTCTTGTTTATGTTCATAAAGACTAACTCTAGATATAACAGACTTTGAAAGTAATTTCTACTTTTCCACTATAACTTCGTTTATCACTCGTATAATAAAACAAACTGACCAAAGATGTAATAATAGAAAGATTATGAGTTTGCCTCTACATTTAGATCCTATCGTCAGCTTATATCATATACAGTAGTTTTTCTATCATATAATAAAGACTAAAATCTAAAAAAGTGTATACGTGGACATCAATGACTGTCTAACAGCTATCGTGATGGCTATAACTCGACATAATTAGATAAAACTAAAAAAATGATAGAAAAATTAAAATGGAAACATCATTTTTTCAATTTGATGTTTTAATGCTGAGATCACTAAAATTGATTATTAAATCTAAATAATACAAAGTTGTTTGCATGCATTTTTTCTTTAATTTAATAATTCACGCGTAATTTTTTAGCTTTAATTATATAAAAATTTTCAAAAAAGTATAATAAAATGGTTAATAAATTAAATAAAAAGCTGATCAGCAGAATACTGAAACGAATTTAACCCGTTTTATATAAATCTGTTATTAAAGCGTTTTCTAGCGTACATTTGACAGAGAAAAATTGAAGTAACGATTTTAGTTGATTTGTGTTTTCGCTGAGTTTGAGCTGAAATTTAGAAAAAGCTGTTTGACATTTTGATGAATTATAGTGCGAGCGTTTACAGTCAATGGAGCACACAATCTGAGGGTTAGGTTTGGTTCATAATCTTTAGTTAATACACAGTTCAGTGTTTCCAATATACGATACTATTGACCAGAAATGTTTCCATTGTTTAATCCATCATAGAAATTGATTAATAAAATGAGTGAAATGAGTTACCAGTTTTCATTCACATCAACGCATATTTTATAATTAATATCTAATATTAGTTAATATTAATCTTGAATTATGAGATGAAATAAAATTAAGTTTAAATGTTCGCATATTTTAGTGAAATAACGTTATGATGATTAAAATACTAATTGAATACGAGTACAAATAGAAATGTATTCGAATATAATAGAACAAAATCAAATCAAAATTTATCAAATCGATAAGTTACTGCTTATATCTATATCCTAAATGTGTGAAAACAGTTAAAGCCATAGTTAAACATAATTAATTTAAACTTAATAACTTGATCTCGTATGCATTATTTTAGATTGAGTTCAATTTGAGTTGCGATAGAGGTTGGAGTAGTGATGGAGAGGCTCAGGTTCCAGAGGCTTGAGCCATATCTCCATCATAAGCATAAGCCTAAATTAGATTCCTGAAACAGAGTCTCTCTCCTGGAGCCACAGCCTAAACCTCTTAATTTTTTCAGATGAAATTATATTTTATTAAATATCAAATCACAAAATAGAAATTTTTTTAATAATACATTGGTTTTGACAATAAAAAAATAAACAAATAAATAACATTATTAGAGCCTCAAAATGATAGCATTTGCTACTTTTTTATTTCATGAGCTATAACTCTGTATGTTTGTATGCACACGAATCACACAATATGGAGCCGTTTAAACTCCATTTATTATTGCTATTTTTGCTATAATTGCTATAATGCTTATTTAAATGCAATTTTCCCAAAAAAAGAAAAATTGTCGTTTAAATCTCATTTTTGCGAACCCAATAAAATTTTTTAAAAAATTATCAAGGATTTTTATAAACAAAAAAATTATTTTATAAAATTTTCAAATTTCTTTTCTAAATAATAGTTATTAATTGATTTATTGGAAATTCCTATTTAAAATAATTGCTGTTTTTAATGATATTTTGGTCAATTTTTAGAGCTATTTATAGCGCTAATTTGATATGTAATAAATGCTATTATTTTGATACTCTAAACATTATTAAAACTTAGATTCCATAACATAATAAATAGGGCAATGAAAATCGTTAGAAAACTGTATCAAAATTTTAAGTAATTGTTAGAAAAATAGATCAAATCGTTAGAAAAATCGTTAAAAAATTATATTTATTCGATATAAAAAATATATTATCAGACATTTCTGTCGCTGCCGTCAATTTTTTTAATTATTGCAAAATTTTTTATCGAACTGAAAATACCAATGAATTATTAAATTGCAAATATTTCGATAGACTTTACATGTCTAACCTCAACAGTGCGTAAAAAAAATTTTAATTGAATATGTTTTCACAATTAACTGAATATTTTTTATATTATTTATAAAGAGAGTAATTGAGAACTTAATATATTATTACGACCACTTTTGAATTGAATACAATCGTAAACGAAATGAATGAATAGCCGTAAAAATTAATGCATTTACGATATCACAGACACCCATAAACTTTGAAATGTCTGTACTTCTGATATCATAATCAATAAATTGAATACTGAATTGATAGTCAAACGAGTGAATCAAATAAATAAATGCACAATTAAATCAATTATTAACCATTACTAACAATAACCAACAACTCATTAGTTAATAATAATTAACGACAATTTAATATCAAAACTGAAAATGTATGAGAAAATGCATACAAATAATAATGATTGTAAAATTAATGTTAACGCTTTTGAAACTTGAATTGAAAGTTCAATGCTTTCACTTCAACATATGGTAAGTATTGGTAAGCATTTTATACATAAATAACATACTAATAATAATTAATAATAATAACTATTACTAATATTCATGACATGTTTTATTGCACATCATTTTCCCGGTAATGAAAAGACAGCCAATGTAGAACTGTAGACTATTTCAATTTGAATTATCAAGTAATCCCATACGAATACCTTTAATAATGGTATCATTGACTTTAACATTAAGTCCATTAGTTTGCGGATGATAAATAGTGTTGAAGCTTTATTTAATACTATAATCCTCGAGAATACGTTTTAAGACTCTACTTTTGAAGTTTGTAAACATCTGTCAGTAAACATTAGGGTTTGAACTTATTGAATATAGGCTTAAGCTTTTTAATTATTGCTTATCTTGTGTTTGTATGAGTAGCTTTTGCCTACACATAACGAGAACGGTGATCAATAAGCACTTGAATGTATTTAGCTTTAGATGATGTAGCAGATGATACCATTACATCCGTATCCATATCCGGCTCACAATTCTACTGGATTAGCAGGAGTTGACAAAGAAGTGAGTGGACCATATAAAGGATGGTTCGATGGTTTAACTAATTGACATGTTTTACAAGACTTGACATATAACTTTATATCGTAAATCATATTTTTCCAAATATACTTTTGTCCGATTTGTTTAATTGATCGTTAAATTCCCGGATTAACAGATTTCTGATTCAAATTCATGAATTGTTCTAGAAATTGATTTGGAATGAATGAACGAAATGAATTATTATATCGTTTACAAATAATACCATTTTTCAAAATATATGGTTTCGAAATTTGCATATTAGATTCGTTTTGCCATTTCATGATTGTTTCAATAGTCAATGAATCGATTTTGAATTCTGTTGAGTCTCAATAGGAGCACGAGATAATGCGTCGACATGTTCCATTCGTGAACCTGAACGATGCACGACTTTGAATGAATATTGCAACAATGTATTTGACCAGCGATAAAGAAGATGATTGTAATCTTTAAAATTTAATAGCCAAACTAGTGCCTTATGAATATTAACGACAGTGTAAGCAGTACCATCTAAATACACAATGAAATATTCAATAGAATTGACAAGAGCTAACATTTCAACTCTGTTGAAGTTTATCGTGATTCGAAGTAACTCAATCTTCTACTGAAAAATGCAACTGGATTTTTTTTGATGGAGAATAATAGATACACCTGTAGTACTTGTATTCGTATACAATTCTGAAGTCCATTTGGGATTAAAGATTGAAAGTACTGGTTAATAACTCAAATTGTTTTTCAATTCAATGAAAGTATTTTCTTGTTATTTTCCCCCAAACAAATGGAACTTCTTTATGAATCAAGTAGTAAAGTTGAGCTGCTTTCTCTCCGAAATGTGAAATAAATCGGCGATGGTATCCCATTAAACCGATAAAACGATGTAATTGTTCTTTGTTTTTTGGTTTCGGATAATCAGAAATAGCTTTAATCTTTGATGGTTGAGGTTTGAGACGAGGATTACCCACAACATAACCCAAAAATTCCATCTCATCGACACAGAAAACACATTTATCACGATTTAGCTTTAGATTATGCTCACGCAATCTTTCAAAAACTTTTCGCATTATTTGATTATGATCGTTACAACTCAACCCATGCGTACCAATATCATCAAAGAACTTTTTGACATTTGAAATATTTTTTAAATCCTTTTGCAAAATTCGATTACAAACAGTTGGTTGGTTCTTGCCACCAAATGACAACAATCCATCCGAAATGCCCATTTGAGTAGAAATTGCTGTTTTTTCAATGTCCTTTGGATGAACAGGAAAATGCCAATAACACCACTGTATATCAATCTTACTAAATACACCTGAATTTACGCAATTACCAACGATATCTTGAATTAATGAAATAGGAGTTGGATCATATTTCGTTTTAAATTTTAATAATTAACACAATCGATATATACCGTCTTTCTATAGAGCAATAGTTACTGGAGTACTGTATGGACTTGTAAACTCACGAATCAAACCACGTTTTATCATATCATGTGTCCACTCTTTTATGCTTTCTCTCTTTGAAACAGAAACTATTCTTGGCTTGAGAAAGATTGGAGTGTTGTGTTTCAAACGAATGCGAAGATATTCTAGATCACACCTTCCAATACTCCCATATTTTGCGAAACATCGTTAAATTATTTAATCAAATCATTCATTACCTTTCGTCCTATCGAAACATGAAGCGGTTTGATAATTTCACGAGATTCACCTTTACCGATACCGATTAACGAATGATGACTCGTAATCAAACATGTGTTCACACTTGCATTTGGCTTTCGACGCATATGCTTATGCTGATTATTGTAAGTTTTTATTGTTTTTGAACATATATGATTAATCTCAGATTGCTAAATGACTTTGATCGTTGAATCGATCGACAATGGAAACAATTTAACAATATGCACCCTTAACAATAATGTATAACCAATTTCTAGAAGTACTATAACTTCAATACTATTCGAAATATTGTAAGGGAGTAATCTAAACCAGTAAAGCTCAGACTTTTATTCTCAGTAAACGCTTAAAAAATTTTGAAAATATATTATAATTATTTTATATAATTAATCGATTATATAGTATATAGATTTATAGGTCCGGGACTATGAAGGTCCTTAAGGAACCCGGACCGGAACCTGGGACCTATAAACTATTTTGGGACATGAACCTGAAGATTATTCAAGGTTAAGAAACAGTTCAGAGTTTTAGTTTTTAAGGAAGGGACTCGGACCTGGACTCTGGATCTAAGTCATAATAATATTAAAGAAAACAGAGTAATTTTATTTATATATCGTCAGTTAGTAATGCCTTTTTATAAACAATAATGTCTAACTTTTCACTATAAATATGAATAAAATAATTTTTTTAAAGTATTACTTTTATTGGTATGTATTATATTTATTAATTTATGTCTCAGGTACTAACTTTTAAGGACTCGTACCTGAAACTAATAGAACCAGTTCTTAATATAGCCGAATCTGAATTCGTACTTTAATAGATTTTAAGGGCCTAGACTCGAGCCTGAACCCGTAAGGACCTCGAGTCATTAGGTCCCAAAAGTCCTAAGGCGCGCTTTTGTTTATGTATAATTTAGTATTCTTTAGTTTACAATAATTTAGTTAAACTTATTAATTTTCATTTGAAACCGAATTCTGATGCAGAATTTACTTATTACGAAAATCTGTCACATTACTATTCAATTTAAATAATTTTATTACTAAAGTTTTATAATATTTTGAAAGTAGTTTATTTCAATATAATATTTTAAAATATTAATTAGACAATAACAAAAATTGAAACATAAATCATGACTTGATGGAAACATTAATAACCAAAATAATGCTAAAAATCTAGCATATTTCAATTTAGATAATGATATTTTTTGTAATAACTTCAAGAAAATCGAAATTTTAGACATATCAAATTATGATTACATATCTAGAGAAGATGTAATCGATAATAAAGATAACCTATTAGAGATTTATAATGCACAAACCGAATCTGACAAACGTACAGTGATTAGAGCTTAGTATATTTATAAAATTGATTTATTTTATAATAATTCATTCAGGATTATTCAATTAATTCATCAAATTGTGGATAAAACTATTAGCTTTTCGGTCAAAAGACTTTCCTAAAATTTAATAATTGAATGGATTTTTGAAAGTTATTATTTTATATCAAAATTCTAAGGAAACAACAGAAAAAATAAAATTAAAATAAAATTAAAGTTAATATATTTATAAGGAATATAATGGGTTATCATTTATTTTATCTTGTTTATTAATTTAATTATTTAAATATCGCTAAATAATAAATAATAAATAATTAACAAATCGAGAAACATAACAGTCATTCGTACAAAGGTCAGTTTCCTGTGACACGTTGTGTCAAAAGGAGAAGTCAAGTCGTCATAGGAAAAAATCAAAGCATTGAAGGGATTCCCATAACCGAAGACAGCAAGAGATGTGAATTCCTTTGCTAGTATCGCAAAATTCTTCCGAAATTTTGTCCCAAATTTCATCAAAATCGCATCAAGTTTGACACATTTAACAAAAACGAATGTTGTTTTAAAATGGAAAGTAAAACAACAACATGCCTTTGATGAACTCAAACTAATTCCTACCGAAGCTCCAGTTCTATCCATTTTTAATCCCTCTTCCAATCATCTTAACCAGAGATTCGAGTGGCTCAGGTTTAGGAGAATTTCTCACGCAATCAATCAGTAATCGCTTACTGGTCGTTCAAACTCAATGAACAAAGAGGCGCGATATAGCACTTCGGAGTGGGAGTGTTTATCCGTGGATAAAGCAATTAAGAACTTTCGTGCTTATCTTGAAGGCATCAGATTTGAAGTCATCTCGGATTGTACTAGTCTTTAATGTCTATTCAGTGTAAAAAATTTAAACATAAGACTCTTTCGATGGTCACTGCGTCTCAGCTCATTCGATTTCAAAATCTCTCTTAGACCCGGAAAATCAGACAAAGGTGCAGTCGCACTCGCGCCACATTCAATTCTACACTTCACACCACACCAATTCATTGACAAGTAACATGAGTTTGCGGTATGAGTCGAGAAAAACAATTCTCGTCAATGGGTTGACATTCGTTAGTATCCGTGGGAAAGAGAAAGTGGTTGTCACGCCGTCCGAAATTAAAACACAATTCAAAAATTTCATGAAGAAATGGGATATCAAAGGATTGAAAAGACATCACAATCAATTCGCATTCACCATTGGTTTCCAAATCTAGATCAACGAATCGCATCACAAATCAATAGTTGTCACGCATGTCAAATCGCCAAACAGCCGAACTTGTCACTTGAAAACCATTTCACCAAATACAGACACCAGAAAAACTACGTCAAATTTGGACTCATATTGCTTAGATTGCTCATCAAATCAAACCGCTGTGAAATATATTAAATTTATATGGTAATCATCGACATCTTATCAGACAAATCATGTGTCCAATTGATCATAAAATGAGATCTCAAAATCTCATAGATCTGAATGATTTTTATTATCAATTTATATGTTAATCGTCGACATCGTATCAGACAAAGCATGTGTCCAATGGATCATCCAATGAGATCTCAAAATTATGACAATCCAAACAAATTAATATTTAATTGAATAAACGAATAAATGGTTAATAAATTGCGATATAATTAAACACAACATTTGGCGCAAATCGGCAAACAATGCTTCGACTGCAACACCGAATTGGTGTCAATTAGTATTCAGTTATAATAATTTAAGTTAAGATAATCTAATAAAAGTTAATTTAATAATAACTAATTTTCTAATAATTAAGGTTTAATTTAAGTAGATTTAAGTAATTTTAAGCTATTAATTATATTGTACATCAAATCTTATGAGTTTTAGTGATCCTATTAAATTTTGGTCAAATTTTCAAAAAATTATCGTTAAATTCGTTGTGTTTTTGGTTGGGAATATTTTTGTGCGGATGGAAAATATCCGTTAAATCCGTTGAGTTTGACAGCCCCTATAATTGCGAATAAAGTCGAAAGGACACCCCTCTAGACCATCATAGCTTGGGAAACCCTGGTTTACATACGCACCGATTTATCGACTGACAGACGGACTGATCATCAAATCCATAATATAGCGTATTCACAGACAAAATCAATACTAATAAGTTAATATAAGTGGAATTAAATCATTTTTTTATTAAATGGTTAATTATAACTTTTTAAATATAACTTAAAATTTAATTAATTATAGAATTTAATTTTTAGTAAACAAAAAGAAAAGATTTAAATAATATTTTTTGATGCATAAAATTTTAAATAATTGTTTTGGGCATTAGCCTCGAGTTGCGCTAATTCTGATACAGTAGTCGATAACTGTTTCACGTGATAATCATAGACATATCCCTGCGATTTATTTTTCTGTCCATACGTCACTTTACCATCGAATTCGTTGACTTGAATTTTAAAATCAGTCTTAATCTCTTGAATAATGCAATTCAGATGATCCTCGATCTCAGCCAATAAATTTAACTCGTTATACCATATACAACACCCCTTTTGTTCAACCAGTCGTGTATCATAACAACCTTTACCTTTATTCGAGCAATTCGAGTGATACCACACTTTTTCGGGAACAGTTGATATTAGAGATACTGCTAAACCCATTCGTTCAGCCCTACCAACTCTACCAATTCTATGCAAGTAATTAGCCTTATCATCAGGAAGTGTCACTTGAATAACGAAAGGAACGCCAGATATGTCAATACCACGTGCGGCCACATCAGTGCAAATCAGAAAATTGCATAAATTGTTTTTGAATTTTTTTAAATTATCAGTCCTTTCTTGCGGTCTTCGGTCAGAGTGAAGACATACGCATGAGTACGCACTTTTCGGAGTTTTGCCACCTTTACTGTTAAAATAATTTTCAAGATTATCGCAATCCAATTTCGTGCGGCAAAATATAATCGCCTGATTTATTTTTAACGAATCGATCGCTTTCACTACATATTCGCCTTTCAATATTTTTATCGCTTCGCTTAAAGTTTCTTTGTTTGGCATTTGAGGACTAAAGTTATCTTTAGCGTGCACTCCATCAGTCATTACGTGTGATTTCAATGTTTTCCATTGCGTATCAGCATTTGGATCGACACGAAGAACCACGTGATGAACCGTATCGGGAACCGAATCTTCGCCCTAATTGTATACAAATTAAATAAATTATATTTAATCAAACAAAATATCTTAAACATACTTTTAAATCAACCCAAGTTGGAAAAAACATTAGTTTTTCGGCCAATTTTTTCACATCAAAATTATGCAATGTTGCGGAACACACAATCATTTGCAAACGTTTTCCATCTTCAAACATGCGAGGAATACTATAATGCAATTTTGTGATGAGATTAGTTTGTCCCTGTTGTAGCAGTGCGTCGATTTCATCCACAATAAAAAATCGACACGAACTCAGAGATAGTATATTACTACTAATGAGTTCATCCAACCGACCAGGAGTTGCGACCACTATTTCAACGCCAGCCTCAATCTGAGCGATTTGGTCTTTAGCGCTCTCACCGCCAATCAATAGCATTATTCTTAAATTTCCCTCCAAGTGTTTCTTGAACGACACAATACAGTTATAGGTCTGTTGCGCCAATTCTCTACTCGGTTCCATAATAACCGCTTTCGGACCATTATCTTTATTTTTATTCTTCGATGAACTGGTACTTGCGTTAGGATTGGGCACGACTTGCGTTTGATCGGCGTTTGCGATCCAAATACAATTGAGCGGTGGTTTGTCAGTAGATTTAAAATGAACAGTTACGCCAGCATTTTTAATGCATATTGTGGGGTAAAATGGGTTTCTTTCATGCAATTGATTCGGCAATTGAAAAGCAATGCCTAAATCTTTACCATTTTTAGTCCATGAAATGGTTCCCGCATTTAAATCGATTATATTTCCAATGACATCAAATTTGTCGCCAAATGTTTCGCCATAGCCATCAAAATTACGCGAATTACTCTTTTTAGCGGTTCCTCCATAACCCCATCCATGCTTATCAGTGCCCAAATCTAAACTCGCGTCAGACAAAGACCAACCAATTCTAGCCAAACCCGAATCAGTGAAGCGAACCTCATAGTAGAATCGATTGGGTTTCGAAGCGCTTTTAATAACGCCTTTATTAGCGCGACATCCCTGCCATGTGGTCGCGCCTCTGCTTTGTGCCGACAATAAGTCACTGCTTAATGATAAATTCATATCTAAATCAACTGCACTTAAGAGCCAATCGTCGACAGAAGTGGAAGCGGTTTTTGATTTTCGATTCGATGGTTTTTCGTTAATCGTTTCCCAAACAATTTGCAAAACCGGTAAACAAAACGCACCCGTTTTGCCAGAACCAGTCTCTGCAGCCATGAGAACATCTCCGCCGCCAAGAATCAGTGGAATCGCTTCCGATTGGATATCAGTTGGAAGCAACCATTCCATGTCTTCCACTGCACGCGATATTTCAGGCATTATTCCCATTTCTTCGAAT
Organism: Phthiracarus crinitus; assembly: GCA_034698025.1. Lineage (NCBI taxonomy): Eukaryota > Metazoa > Arthropoda > Arachnida > Sarcoptiformes > Phthiracaridae > Phthiracarus > Phthiracarus crinitus. Next base: position 32,091 of record JAQGAW010000065.1, read on the forward strand.
GCTGTCATTTTGATTAACCAAATAATTTTACTTTATATTTCTATTTAATTGTATCGATTAATCACTAAAAATTGATAGGTATTATAAACACAAATATATGTTTAACACAAATTCTCAAATTTCTATACGCAATGTGTAAAAACTTTTCGCGAATAAAAATTCGTTAAATAAATGACGTCATATAAAATTTTTAAAATTATTTTCACAAATTAGGATCAGATTTGTGTGGTAAATGTATTGAATAATTTATAACTATAAAAATCCGAATTAACGAGTGATAATATTATTAGTGTTTGGAAGTTGTTTAACTAAAAATAAATTGTTTGTATATTATAACTTTTTAATTGAAGTTTAATTTTGTTAATGTAACGTAATTTATGTAACATACAATCGTGTTATTTTAATTTACCAACGTTTTATGAAATTTCGATGCAATAGTTTTTTAATTTAATTTGTGAGATAAAAATCATGGAACGAAGTAATGTTCCATTGTTTGGACAATTAGTGATCGGACCCGCAGGTTCTGGCAAAACAACGTACTGTCAAGTAATGGCCGACTATTTGAAACAAATGGGCCGAAACGTGATTACAGTAAACATAGATCCGGCGAATGATGTGTTGCCATACAAACCAACCATTGATATATCAAACTTAATAACAGTGAATGATGCGATGAATACACTAAATTTAGGACCGAATGGTGCACTACTTTATTGCATGGAATTTTTGGACGTAAACTTTGATTGGCTTTTAAACCAAATTCGCGAAGTATTATCGAGTGACGAGTTTAATGCATCCGATAGTCGACCATATATTTTGTTTGACAGTCCAGGACAGGTCGAGTTATTTACTAACCATCAGTCACTCAAAAATGTGTTAAATAAACTAAATAAAGCAAATAATGCTAAAACTGACGAAAGCAATACTAATGTGAGATTAGATTTACGTTTAGTAGCGGTTAATTTGATTGATTCGCATTACGCCAATGATCCGAATAAGTTTATATCAGTAGTGGTTAACTGTCTGAATACTATGCTTCACTTAGAAATGTCACACATCAATGTTCTCTCCAAAATAGATTTGCTTCAATCGTACGGCAAAACTAATTTTGGTCTCGATTTTTATTGCGAAATTCCTGATCTAAACTATTTAGTCGACCAAATATCTGACGATCCGTTTCTCGAGAAATTCAAAAAACTCACTAAAGCTTTGGCAGGAATTATCGAGGATTACTCACTCGTTTCGTTTATTCCTGTAAATATTAATGACGCGCGAAGTATTGTCCGCGTTTTAAGCGCAATCGACAAAGCAAACGGTTATTTTTTAACTGATCTCAACACCAGTGAACAAATTGAAAATTTCTACAAATATTGCGAAGCAGCAGATTTTGAAACCACTAAATACGGTAATTTACTTGATAATACAAATGATGATGAAGTTTAATACAGAATCAAAGTGCGTATTATTAATTCAGTCAAATGCAACTGTATTTATACCTCGATTACTGTAAAAAAGTAAAATCACGTAAACTTTAATTAAAAATTAAATGATTTTTAATTTAAATATATTTTATAACGTTAATCTAATTTTATTACATTGTTATAGTGTATTATACATAAATTTCATAATAAATCTAATAATCTTTTCATACTGTATTACTACATGTTTCCATCACTTAATAATCAGAATCGTTAACGTAATTAAACGACAACCTGAACACTAATAGAGGCCGCCTGTCCGAGCAACAGATCAGCCGCTTGTCTCGTTTCCAAATGGGTTCGAGCGTCTCGAATCCAATCGCGCGCAACCGTTCTCGGCTTTCCTTTCAGTTGATTTGCATATCTCAACGCTTGTTCCAAGTTATTACGCGTTAGAGAATACCTTACGCGCGCCAATATATCGAATGTATTCCATTTTGTTGGATCAACTTCTTCTTTCTCTTCGAGTTCTAATCTTGATATTTTCGAATTTTCAAAAACTAACAATGAATTCAAAAAAGAGAGCGCATATTGAAACAAACTTGCATTTTCGTCGCCAATTAGTGCCACTCTTTTACAAATACGATTAACAGTAGTGAATCTATTAATCAAATCATCTTCACTATAAACCCCAACTTCGAGCGCTTCATTTGGTATGCTTTCCAATGCCAACTTCACCACTGGATTCTCGATTAAGTATTCATTTAATTTTTCCTTTACAGCATTTATTTCATTTTTTAGAGATCGAGGACTGATTTCATTCGCTAAATTGGTAGAACTATATCTTAAAGCATCTTTAATATGTTGAACAACTAACCAAAGCTCTCTGGAAGCGAATTCTTCTTTATCTAATAGTTCCCGAGCTATAAGAGAACAAATCAAATCATTATTATAACGTTATATCTTTAGCTCTGCTTTTTCTCAAGTTTCAAATTATTTTAATTACATATTAACTTGAATATAAATTATTAGATTATCAAATAGTACTTTATAGTCAAATAGGATGTGAGGAATGATAATCTAGACTTCAGGGCATATTAGCTAGGATTTCGATATAACTAGGGACGCGAAAATCGTTATTTAACGATTTCTTAAAACCACTCAAAATCAATATGAAAACGTATATTTAATTGGTATTTAACTTAAAAAGTTTAAAAAACTAAATTTAATTAACGAAACAAACGGTTTTAAATATAACTAACGATTTTATTTATTTCAAACGATTTAAATTTTATTTTAAATTTTGTCGTTTAAAGTTGAAATACTAAAAATTTGTCGTTCAAATCCGAAGAGTTTTAATAGGGGGCGTTTTTTAGGTCAAGTTTTAAGTATGAAAATCAAATTAATGTCATCTAAATCTGATGAGATTGGAATTATTCCTTACTTTTTTTAAAATTTTTACTAAAAGTTTTTAAACCCATCCTCTAATTAACGTTATATTAATATTGCTGTTTTACTATAAGTTTTTTCTAACGATTTGATCAATTTTTTCTTACGATTAATAAACTATTTTGCACCCTTTTTTCTAACGATTTTCGCGTCCCTAGATATAACGTTACACTTTATTAAAACTTTTATCTACAGACTCCTCGAACTCGTAAGTGGATTAAAGTAAATTTCTCAGTAAAGATCTAATCCTATAGTAACGGGTTGTATCTCATGCTTGAATACTACCTCATGATTATTTTAATTGTAACGTTATATACGGTAAAATACGGTAAATTAATCAAATCAGTACCCTTTAATTGTGTGTCTAATAATTCGATTTTGTAAAACGATTGCGATAAATCTGTTAGATATTTCTCTTTAACTTCAAGTATATTTTCTTCTAAATCAAGTCTATATTTACGATCCAATTCATTAGCTAACGATTGCAACTGTTCTTCCAAATATTCATTATGTGCCGCTAATTGTCGTTTCAAGTGTTGCCTCAAATCATCTTCAAGTCTTTCGCGCACTTTATTGAGCTGAAAATATCCAACAATCATAAGCTATTATCGATGTTTTAAAACATTTAGAAATTTAAACAAACCTTTCTTTGATACTCCAACTCTAATTCAGTTCTTGTTTTCACATCAATAGCTGTGCCAAGTGTTTCATCTTCTTTTTCAATTAAAATAAAATCTTTATAATCTAAATCTTCAATTACTTCTCGTTTCTCTTCTTGTATTCTATTTTGTTGTTTCGGCGTATCATTAATCTCTCCAATCTGTTCAACATTTTGTTCAGAACTAGAATTAACCGTTTGTTCATCACTTGGTTTCGAATTTTGTTGTAAGGCTTGAACGCTACCACCACTTGTTTGCTGCAAATGCTCTCTTTCTTGCCTTTTTCTCAATAAACTACTTTCCAGTGGTCTTTCATTAGATTCAAGTAATTTGATTTGAGTGGAAGGCTTTGAAGCTATTGGTGAAGGAAGTGGTCCTATAATTGAATCCAATAATGTTTGCGAATACGGTATCGAATCGGTTAACGTTTTTCTAAATTTGTTGTCATATTTGGCATATACTAGAGTTCCACCAGTTATTACGATTAAAGACGAACCAACTATTAAACCAAGTTTTGGCAGTGAACTAAAGCATAATTGAGTTTAGATTTTTATAGTTATTCCGATACGCATAACGTTATAAACCTTTTCTTTTCATAAGTTGACTGCAAACGTATACATTGATTATCGCTTCGTTTCGAAATCAACTGTTTTAATATCGAAAATAAATTAATTTGAAATTTTATTTAGAATTAAATAATAATCTCAATATTACCAGAAATGTCTTATTGAATACATTGCGGTTAATCGCTGAGCGATACATACTATATTTGGTTATGTATATTACAAACAATAATTAAATATTATTTGATATCTCAATACTAAACTATTTTAATTCAGTACAAATTTTGACGTTAACTTAAAATCAAAGCGGTTTTTAAAAGCAAAACACATACACAATTTCACGTAAAGTTTTTCACGTAAGTAACGCGTTATATTATGACGGTATACGTCCCATGCGTTTCAATGTAAAAGGGGTTACAAAAAACCAATCAATCAATTTTAACATTTAATCTCTTAAATCTTAAGCTTAACTATTAAATTTTTAACTCCAACTTTAACATGTTAATTATATTTTAACTTTAATTTTGAACTTTTAAAAATATTAATTCTAATTGACTCCTTTTCCGGTAAATGTCGACATTTATCGGTCAATATTCTTTAAATTTAACTATTAAACAAATTAAATTGTTTTAAAATTTTTAATTATAGCGTGAAAAGTAATTATATTTTAATATAACTTTAAAATAAAAATAATTATACAATATTGCCTATAATGAAAATCATATACAAATCCTAAAAAACCGGTAAACTTCATTTTTATTTTTAGAAAACGGTTTGGAAAGGTTGGAGAGCTCTAGTTATAGTTTTGACTGTCAGCTGTTGTGATGCTTTCGTTTTTCATAAGGTGTTCGTAAAAAAGCCAATAATATTAGCGAATAAGCGATATAATGATTATATAATGATATAACGCGTTAAATGTGATCATGACTCGCATATTACACTCCATAGTAATTAACTCATTATTGTTGTGATAACAATGAAGTAATGGGTGGGTGTTTAGGTTCCAGAAGAAGTCGTCCGTCATCTGGGGATTCAGATACCAGTAATATTCACGGCAATGGCAAGTGTTTGCTAACCATTTACTAATAAATATGAATATGCGATAATATATATGTTATATGTGCTAATCTATAAGTGATTGATTTATTAATTTATAGTTAATAACATTTCGTAACTACTCGTACATTACTTTATTATCGTTTATATTATAGTTTCGATTGGAAAGAATCAGCCGTTGAAACACGAAAAGCTTAAGTGGAAAAGGTATTGAATTACCACTACTATTGGTTTGTTTTTTAATTCGATTTATATATTTATTATTATTATCACAATTAGTTTTTTTAATGCGATAACTGTGTTATATATGATAACAAATATAGAAATGATTAATAAATATAATTAACGTATGAATGCATTAGTGATGTGCCGCTAACTGAGGGACAACTGCGTAGTAAAAGAGATGAGTTCTGGGATACGGCACCAGCTTTTGAAGTAATCATTCATTTATATTCAATTTCACTATTAATTGTTTGGTTAATCATTATTGAATTTTTATGATTATTAGGGACGAAAGGAGATATGGGACGCTCTTAAAGCGGCAGCTTATGCTTCTGAGAGCAATGACTATCCATTAGCGCAGGCCATCATCGATGGCGCAAATATATCGCTACCTAATGGTAAACCTTATGTCCATCTGATTGATGCATACTTTTGTTTGTGATTATTAAACATTATTATTATACAAAAAGGAACTCTACTCGACTGTTATGACGAATTAGGCAATCGATATCAGTTGCCTATATATTGCGTGAGCGCACCAATCAATTTGATAGAAGAAGGCAGTGATTCAGAGTCGCCTTCGCCTGAAAGCGAACCAATTGGATCCAATGCTGGCGGCGAAGAAATATTTGTCAAATTTCGTATATCTCAATCGTGCAATGACGTCAAAATGGCTGTTCTCACTAAAGAAACGGTTATAAGTGCTAAGAAAAAACTTGCTCTCATCGAAAATATTGAGCCTTCGAAACAAAGGTAAGCAGTATTTCATCATTCGTAGTGTCTGTGATGCGTACGTACGCTTGTATTTCAAACTTCAGATTTATTCAAAACTTATGCAAAATAATTGGGAAAATTTTTACTAATATTTTATTGAGTGTATCATAAAACTGAGTGATAAATAACCTTTAAATTAGTTATATAAATGTATTATAATTTCTACTTCATAAGTAGACAATATAAGCTTATATAAGGTATACACCAATTAACAAATGTGATGCAATAGATAAGCTTTAGATATGCAATAAATTCCTTTACTATAAATACATTATAAACTTGTAAGTTAGTGTGCATTACTCAATAAAGCAATCATTTTGCGATGAATAGCATAATAATGTCAAATAAAAATTTATGTTAGCTATTGATTATATAAAGTAATTTCAAATATTATTTTCCCTTTGAATAACTAAAAGTAGTTGTAGTGTGTTTTTATAAATGTATAGTCAATATCGCTTCTAATATAAGTTAGTAATTTTAAAAAATCGAAGTTTGTAGTGTATAAGCATTTGGTAGTACCATATATGTACTATTGTTTAGTACTATACATCTTAAATCAACAAATTGGGAAAATTAAACATTATAGAAAGGCGTTAAATTTTAATAAATAAATATTTTGAAGGCACTTTTAGTTTATTGGAATGTTGTGTTGTGTTCGTGTCTATTTGCACCTTAAAACAAATTTCGTGTTACCTTTCGAGTAATGACTAGGGATCGGAAATTTCGATCAGAATTTTTGACTAAATCCGGTTAAGTTTTCGGTCGAAAATTTTACCTTATGAACATGTTGTAAATTATAATATTATACATTTATAAGTTTTTATGAGTAATTCATAGAATAAAATTAGCAATATTTTCATTTTAAAATACCGTATTTTAGCGACTATTGCCCGCACCCCATGTATAGCCCGCATTAGATAATTAAGATGAAAAGTAAAATATTCCATGTATAGCCCGCATCCCCATATTCAAACCTCAAAACTACATAAATTGTTGAAATTAATTAATTGTCTGCAAGTTTTTATTTCAATAGATATAAAGTTTTCAAAATATGTTTGAATGCCCATGTATAGCCCGCACAGTAACTTTTTCGAAGAAATTGACTTTTTTTTATTGTATAGCCCGCGGGAAATAGTCGCTAAAATACGGTAATTTGAAATCTCAGGCTACTTAAATCACTACAATTATCTGAAAGTAAAGACACGAAATTTCTGCGGTAATTTTAATAAATGTTTTTGTAATAAGTAGATCTACTGTAATATACAAATATTTGCTTCATATTTTTAATAATTCCTCAAGTATTCACCAATAGTTATTTAATATGCACTTAGTTTTTAAATTTATTTGGCATCAACATTTCAAAAATTATATCCACAAAGTAATTTTTAATCATAAAACATATAGAATAATCGAATTTTATGAAATTCGGTCTCAAATATTAAATTTCGGTTGAAAATTTTATTTTTAAACTATATTTTTAATTAATTAATGCTTATAAAAACTTTAACCGAAATTTCCGATCCCTAGTGACGACTGAAGAATCTATCTTTTTTAAATATTCAGTCAAAAGTATTCATGTTAAAAATTCAAAAAGTAATAGAATACATAAAGCGGTACAAAAATGAGATTAATAATTCATATTATTTTGTCTAATGCCACAACATTTAAATTTATGAAACCAAACTTCGCATTTGAAAATAATTTTTGAAATATTTTAAACTTATCATAAACTAACTTCAGATTAGACTTTTAAATTGTTAAAATTTTCAGGTCCGATTATTTGGCAAATTTAAAGCCCGGCCCAGCCCGGTAAAGTGTCGTCTGCCCCACAAATATTATAAATTATAATATTCAATTTATTTAAAATCCTATTATATCATTAATTCAATAGAGTCAAATAAGCTTGTTTTATGTTATACATAGTAGAGATAGAAATTGTAAAAAATATTTGCTAAAACGCCAACCAACTCCTTTAAGAGTTCACACCATCTCCACAACAACTCCAACAAAAGTTATCAAACTGACTCCAACTCCACTCAAAATTTAATTTTGTACTCCAACTCCAATTAGCTCCACAAGAGTCTCATTCCAACTCCATTACTAATTTTTTTGCTTGTGTATTTGTAAAAGTGTAAAATATTAATATAATAAACAATCGCACAATGAAGGGCAATATTTCATGGAAAAAATTTAAGTGGAAAATAAAAATTTCCATTCCTCAGCTAACTTCTTCATCCAACTCCATACAAACTCCAATAAAAATATTGATGACTCCAACCAATCATATTTAAAACTTACTCCAACTCCAATAATTTTAAGCCTATTTTCTCAACTCCAATCCCATTCCAATGGAGTTGGAGTTGCAATTTCGATCTCTAACACATAGGGTATTAAAATCATTAGAAAAACTAATGCCAAATCGTTAGTTAATCGTTAGAAAAAAGTACTAAAATCGTTAGAAAAAACGTTAGAAATTTTAGATTTAAAAGTAATCAAATATTGAGTTTAAGTTAATCAAACCTTAAAATATTTTTATAAATACCATTAAAAAATTTTCGTTTATAATAAAAAATATAATAGTGAAAATAAAAATAACCATTACGTACGTTATATAATAAAATTAACTTTTTGAGTTTGAGTTTATTAGAAATTAATACAAAATTATTATAAATGGAGTTCTGAAAATATTTACCGGTATAAGGAATTTTTTATTTTTTTAGCATTTTAAGTTCATTTTATAGATAATCTTCCTAAATTCGAAAGATATATTCAAAATCGTTAGTTATGTATAAATTCGTTAGAATCGTTAGAAAAATTGAATCAATTTAATATCTACAGTGATTATGATTAGATCACATTTGGTTCGAATCTAAAATTCTGTTGAAAAACTAAATCGTTAATTAACGATTTTCAAGACCCTCGTTACACATAGATTAGCATATTTGCAAATTCTTTTTAACACAATATATTATATGAGAGAAAAATTTTGCTTAATTATATAGCCCGAACCCGGCCCGACACAACAAAATATGTCAGGGCCCTACAAATCGGGGGCCCGTTTAAAAGTCTAATTTTGCCAAAGTTTATCTGAAGTAAAGTTTTATAGCTGACTTTCTTGTAGAGAATTCCAGCTTATGGATTTGACTATGTCTGTTCGTCTGTCATCCAGTTCGCAGTCTTTATATTTATTGAGGGAATTTAACTGTTCTTTTTATTTATCCCAGTATTGACTTAGAGTCGTACAATTGTTCCATAAGTTTGCGTTAAACTATACGAATGTCAGCTCTCTGTGAATGTGCCGTGAATTGTTTGTTTATGGATCTTTTTGTTTTAAAATTCTAAGACTTTTTTCAAAAAAAAAATAAAAACTAAAGCTGTTCCTTGGGTCGGTTAATCGGGTCGGTTCGGTTTGATTTTTTAGTTATTTCTTCGGGTCGGTTAAATCAAAATCATTTTACACAAACCCGACAATAAGCCGATAACCCGAATAACCTGTTTTTTTGACAAAAAAATGATTTTTTTCCTAAAATTTATAATCTAAAAATAATATCATACATAATTTCAACTATTTATTCTTAAATAAAACGTTAAATTTGATTGAAATAGCAGAATTAAATAAATATTTGTTGCATCTTTAATACAGCAAATAACGATTCATTTTATTAAGTTAACAAATGATTTTACCATAACTTGCTTTGCGCGTAAAAGTTAACGAATCATTTTACGTGCTTAACATTTCATTTTACCTGAACTTGTTTTAGATCGCTATGATATGCTGAAAAATCAAACTTTAAGGCGCAATTACGGACAATGTTTATTTGAATGTTGCAGTGAAATAAACATTTTGAATGTCCAGTCACAGAAAACGTGTTCCAGTAAAATGAAATGTTAAGCCTGTAAAATGATTCGTTAACTTTTACGCGCAAAGCAGGTTATGGTAAAATCATTTGTTAACTTAATAAAATGAATCGTTATTTGCTGTATATTATATAATCGGGATTTAGTCTAAAAAAGTCTTAATAAACTAATTTACACCTGATTTTCTAATAGTATTTATTGTCTAAGCTCTTATACACAGTATTTTATGTAAATTCACTTATTTGTATAAATCATTTTGTACGACACACACATTCAAAACATAATTTAAAACTCTGGCAAATAGTATCGGCCTTGAAGTTATTTACAATATATCTAATATTATAAATAAAAAACTATGTGTAATATATTTAATATTAATTAATTGCTTAAAGTGCTTAAAAATTAATATTCTCTAATCGTTCTGTTTTGAACTTATACTTAAAATTTGTTTTCAACAAATATTTAAATCATTGCTTATCTGATTCTAACATACATTTTTTAAACTAATATATTCTTAAATAATTCCAAATACTGTACACCAAAAATCTTTTATGAATCTTAGATACACACATAGACCTTATAAGTTATAACTTAACCCATCATTAACATTATCGAATGTATTTTCATTAACCTATAAGAAAGTCAGCTCACTGTGAATATGTCGTTCTCGCTTAAGAATGAATTATTTAAGAGGAAATCAGAAGCATTATTACAAATGGGATGAAATGTGTGCATGAAATGGTCGTGGAATGACATGTTTAAATATTATTTGCATTCAAAAGGAAATATAGATCCAAACTATGCAAAAGTTGATGACCATTATCTGTTTCAAGCATTTCGCAAAACAGGACATTTATTATACCTTGTTTTGTTATTTCATGATAAAATTATAAAGCGATTTATACTAATGTTAATTATAAAGACAAATTTTCAAACTATATTAAAATGATTAATGGTTTGAGTCTAAACAAATTGTTTAAATAAAATAGTATATTTGATTTTAAATAGTTTTTTAGCTAATAATCTAATAAGGGAATACAGCTTAAGGATTTGACAATATCTGTCCTTCTATCTGTACCTAATCCGTCTATATATTACCTTTTCCTTTTATTAATAAAAGGGTTTAAACATCTTAAACATAACAACTATTATAATTATCCAAATCTTTTCATTAACCCATTAGAAAGTAAGCTCACTGTGAATATGTCGTTATTATTTATCTGTAGGAATGATATATTTAAGAGGAAATCCGAAGGATTACGACAAATGGGAAGAATTGGGTGCACATAAATGGTCGTGGAATGACGTGTTTCCTTATTTTATGTGTTCAGAAGGAAATACTGATCCAAACTATGCTAACAGTCCATACCATAACAGTTGTGGACCATTAACTGTGTCAAGCAATTCACAAAACAGTCCATATCTTCCAGCAAAATATATCGTTAATGCGTGTAAGAAATTAGGTTTTCCTCAAATTGATTTAAATGGTCCCATAAGTATAGGCACTGGTTTTGGACAACAAACGATTCTTGATGGCACTCGAATATCAATTTCTAAAGCATACCTCGAACCTGTTTACAGAAATCGGCTAAATTTGAATATATTAACAAATTCTTACGTCACGAGTGTTTTATTTTCACCCAAAAAGAAAGCGATTGGTGTGGTTTATAATCGATTTAATATAACATATAACGTTAATGCAAAAATTGAAGTTATATTGTGTGCTGGAGTTATCAAATCACCACAAATTTTATTGCTTTCAGGCATTGGACCGAAACATCAATTAATTCGATTTGATATACCAATAGTGTCAGACTTAGCAGGTGTTGGGAAAAACTTTAGAGATCATGTTTCTGTTTGGCTCCCGAATCTAATATTTTTCGTTCCTATAAATGGTAAAAATCGATATATTTTATTAACACTACTTAAGAAAAATTATATCTTTATGGAAATATAGGTCACATTTGCGATCAATATATAAACAATAGAAGTGGTTTATTCGCTCATTTAGATATTGGTATATGTAATGTAAACAGCAGTATAAATACTGATACAGATTGGAATGATATCCAAGTGTTTTCATTAAACCAAACGTTTTCTTTACCCATAAATTTAAAAGAAGACGTTATCAGATATGGAATTCATATCATAAATATGAGACCAAAAAGTGTGGGATATATAGAGCTTCGAACATCAGATCCATTCGATCAGCCATTAATACAACCAAACTTCTTAACGCATTCCGACGATCTTATAGTTCTTATTGACGGCATTCGATGGGCGTATAGAATAGCGCAGACAAATAGTCTTAACGGTTTAGGAAATCGAGTGTTTGATTATATACCTGATGAATGTAAACCATATTTTTCTGTTATTAATGATCCAATTTATCCAAATTTGAAAGTTCCTAATAATAAGTCGATAGAGTGTTTGGCACGACATATGACGAATCCAACTCTACATGGAGTGGGAACATGTAAAATGGGTTCAATATCTGATAAATGGTCTGTTGTTAATCCACGTCTTCAAGTATTGGGTGGAATTCAAGGATTAAGAGTCGCTGATTCTTCAGTTATGCCACGCCTTCCAAACGCAAACGTTTATATTCCAACAGTAATGATCGGTGAAAGAGCGGCACAGTTTATTAAACATGATTATCATCTTATTTAATGAATTTATTTTGAACAAAATTATTTCAACGCTCGAAATAGTTTAATATTAAGTTTTATTTAATATCTGTAACAAAACGGTAAAAAACAAGTGGTTGTAGATTCAATTAAATAATCGTTTAAAACAAGTTATATTATTAAGGCTGCATTCATTCAAGTCTAATAAGTATATGTTAACATAAAATATCGTTATTTAAACATAATTTAAATCTGATATTAAATTCATTAATTTATAAAAGAATGATTAACTAATTGTGTATTTACTTTAAATATTAAAGATGCTAATGGTTAGTGTTGTAATGGTTAAACCATGGTATTAACGATTGGTTAGTGGTTTGATTCGGATTGGTTTCAATTTTCAATATTTCCGATGTTTTGGTTTGGTTCTAATTTTAAATAGAAAAACCATTATAAAACAATTAAACCATTAAATATTATTTATATACAAATAATTGGTGCAATACGTGTATATTTAGTGTTTTGTTACATCACAATCGTACAATTATTCAATGATTAACACTATTAATTAACAAATGTTTTTTAAAGCCACATAAAGTTAATTAATCATTATCCTTAGTTAAGGGTATTTTGATGAAAATATTCCAAAATAAATTTATTATAAAATTATGTTGGATTATATTTTTAATAATAGTTCAATGTTAGAATTATATATGTGATGCCCGCGCGCTTCAGCCTTATTACCCACTATTCACTGTTTGTAAACTATTTAATGTTTATTGTAAACTTATAATGTAATAGCTTAATGTAATAGGGAAATTTTTTATTTTCGTTGTTTGAACACATATTAAATTTTATTTTAGTTATTAGTTTAATACAACTTTATTTTTGATCACAATTTCAGTGAACTTTTCTGTCTTATGCCAGACACTGCAGTGTTTCGATTAAAAAGTTCAATGAAATTGTGATCAAAAATAAAGTTGTATTAAAGCAATTTTTTATGCTTATCAAAAAACCCATATCTATTATTTTTTTATCGAAAGATTGATGGTGTAATTTTTTAATTAGATTATATAACTATATTTAAAATCTAATTAGAAAAATGGATTACCTTTAGTTATTGGGCTTCTTTCGTCTTCATTTAAGTCATATAAATGGTTTAAAAAATAATTAAGTAAGAACGACTTTCCTGATCTCATAGGACCGGCGATTGAAATTAAAACAATTTCACACTCACTACATAATTCTACAATTTTAGAAAATTCTTTTTTGTTGAAAATATAAATTGATTTAATAGAAGATGATTTATCAATTTTTACGATTTCAACAGCCTTTTCTTCCATTATTATCTTAATATTAATAAAAATAAAATTATTATTTTTAAAAATTTAATTATTGCTTTGATAGTCAATAAATTATTTAAAATTTAATTAAATCTTATATTTTAAGTATAGAAAAATTTCTTTAATTTAAAAAATAAAATAACTCAAATAACAGTTTATTCCAATTTTAATAATTTAATAGTAAGCTTAATTTAAAATAACACTCAATAAATTATTTGATCCTTTTATTAATTATGAATAAATCAAGAAATTTTACATAAAATAATTTTATAACGGTTATTACTAATGAAAATATAATTTTTTGAGAGTTATACTTTTAAATATAGGTTATATGAAAGACTATAAACTATTATTAACTATTTTAGACTTAAAAAAACAAAATATTTTTCAGTTATTATTTATTATTTTGAAAAATTAATTTTATAAAATATAAGACCCTTCTTTATTATTAAAAATTTTAATTTAAGATTACAAAGTTTTAAAACCATTATTATTTTTTTAATATGAAAAAAGTAATGTTATTAGCATGTTTGTTTAAATATTTCAAGTTTTTATTCAATGATTATTGATTTTTTTTGTCAGAATTATCAAAAATATGATTAATAAGTTGGGGCCATTAAAATTAATTTTCGAAGTGCTTTAAAGTAACAATAAAAAAATAAACAAATTACATAAATTAAAAAATTTCGATAAATAATAATTTTAGTTGATTTTAGTAAACATTTATTCTATATTTTGGCTTTTAAGAAAACTTATATTAAATATTCTCACATTAGAAACAAAATATTTATTGAGCTTTAAATAAAGTTACGTTTTTTATTCTATTAAAAGTTAATTATTTCATGAATTAATTTACTATTAAATTTGATTAATAATATTATTGATTTAAAATTTAATTAATTAAATATTAAAAATAGTATTTACCTGTTAGTTTCAAAAACATATTATCAACATTTTTCTGCTAAAATATTTAATTATTTTGCTAAACATTATAAAATATTTTCAGAATATAATTACAATGAAAAGAACTAAGCAATAATTCTGCTTTTATTCCTGTTTAATTTCTACATAGCTAAAACATTATTTTACATAATAAAGATAAATCCTAAAATTTTTCATAATTATCAGGAAAACAATAAAATTCAACATTAAATGAAAGATTTGCGTCAATTATTATTTCACCTAAAGTTATTTAGCAAAGATTTCTAAAATTAGTGGTGTATTAATTTTTTGTACGGCAACTAAATTTAAATGATTACGTCTCAGGATTACAAAACATTTTGTTAAGAAAACCACTTAAATTAATAGTAAATATTTATATTAAATTATACTTCTTTTAATAATTTATTTGTTTAAGAAATTGTGAAAAATAATAGTTATAACTAAGATACAAAAACAAAATATTTTTTTAATTAAATACCGTTCCACTAGAACTATATTTTCAATCACTAGTAAGTAGATTTTATGTATGTGTAAGTCTTTATTTCTTTATGATCGTTTACATTGAACTGAATTAATAATTAGGTTGCAATTCTTTTAATTATATTTGTTGGCCCACACAATATAATTATCTTATCCTGTTAAACATATTTTAATAAACTCACATTAAACGCTTAATTTATTAAAATCAGGAAGAATTTTATGACGTCTTAAAATGAAATAATTTTGTCATAATTGAATTATTTATTAAAAATTACACATTTTATGAAATTAAAAATGAAAAATTTTAAATAATAGGTCGAAAACAAAATTTCTATTTCTTTAAAAAATAACATGAAATTGACCTGTAAAAATAACTGCAATATGTTATAATTATAAAAGTTTTACGAAAAGTATCAAAGTCTTACTTATATGTATAGGCAACCAATTATTAAGCTTAGACTATGCGAAGGACTCGTGTCTCGAGTCATTTGATGTTTGTAGTCCTGGTCAATATCATTAATAGTTTAAGTTTTTATGAACATTATGCTAAATTAAAAGATCAGACTCTGACAAACATTTTCTATCTTATATATATAAAACTTTTTTGAAATAATTATTATAATTCATTTTTAACTTTCTATTATTGTCTTAATGTTTGTACTATTTTTAGCTGACTTTTTGAAAAGAAGTCCAGCTTATGGATTTGACCATGTCTGTCTATCTGTCTGTCTATCTGTCTTTCTGTCTGTCTGTCTGTCTGTCTATCTGTCTTTCTGTCTGTCTGTCTGTCTGTCTGTCTGTCTATCTGTCTGTCTGTCTGTCTGTCTGT